>WEIT01027556.1:2159-112442 GCA_013389985.1 Dryoscopus gambensis
TCAGCTGTGGCTGGCAAATAAAAATACGGTTTAGATAACATTGTGTTTGTTGTTTGAAAAAGACATTTGGATGTGCTATTTACTGATACACGAGGTTCACACTGGAATCGTGTTTGCTGTTTAATTTTCTAAATTGCATGACCAGGCTGGGCCAGAGAGGCACAATAACCATTCCAGAAGTTCCAGTTGTCATCTATGTCTGTGGCAAATAACTGGGAAAAAAATTGCACTTCTCCAGTATGAGAAGGTACTTTATGATATTGCCCAGTTAACTTTCAGAACTAGTAGAGCTTGTCTCCTACTAAGATACTCTAGGGGAAGGAATCCTTGTTAAAGGAGGAAATAAACCTGGGAATTCTTTTGTTGGTTGTTCCAAGTGGTCCCAAGGCTACAGAGGTAACTACTGGGTGTAGGTCCATTGTAGATGTCCCATAAACTTTGTGCAGAGGGCTTGATGTTAGATCACCTGGTGTAAACCACCAGAGCTCTGTCAGCCCTAAACTTGGATGTGAGGTACAAATGAATGGAATAGACACTGGGCTAAGATAGCAGGAGAAGAGACACTGAAGGTGCAGGGTAGATTAATTGGGATTACTTTTATTTAGCATTGTACCTGTCCTGAAGGTTATGCTGTTATAGGAAAAGGGGTGTTAAGGACTGTGGTGGATTCATTTTTAAGTAACCTAAGTGGATTCTGTGGAAGTAGTAGTCTGTCATCATGTAAATACAGTTTATTACATACATAACGTGTATACACACCCTCTTTGTTAAATAAAAATAAAAAAGGGTTGGGGTGTCTGTCTTTTAATGCCATAACTGCATTCAGGAGCAGCTTTTTTTTTTTCCCATCTCTCATTTATTTTTTTTCCTTTCCTTTTTAGGATTGCTTAATGATTTGGCAATAGCAATCAGACCAGCCATAACAAATTAAATTTTCCTGAAGTACATACATTTGCATTTTGAAGTGCTTGGCTGTGCAGATTGTTACTATGATTTTTATCTGTAGTGTTTTCTGGTTTGTGTGTTGCTAGGTCTGCCTTCACACCCCTCAGTTCTTCTCAGTGCCATCTGACAGAGCTCTCTCAAATATGGGGGGAAAACACTCAGCAGAATCAGTGCTGCCTAAAAAACCCAGAAGGAACTTGAGTGATGCAGTTAATGCTGTCACAATGATTGAGTAAATAAAGTTACACTGATAGTAAATGGAATATTTTGTACTGCCAGAAAGTCTGTTTCTATACAGAATTCAGTATCAAATGATAATAAAGCTCTGGGGTGTCAAACGTGGGATCACTTCAGCAGGAATGATGTTATATCTACAGTGAAAGGTCTGGTGGACCTGATCAGTATCATGCTTGGGGGACAGGAATGATTCCTTGAATTCTGTTCACCAAGAAATGTGATGGAAGTGTTAATTTTGCTGCTGCCTGGTGGAGGGGAAGGACTCTGCCACAGGGAACTGTGTATGCTTCTTTTCAGACAGTTCTGTTTGCAGTTGTGACTCACTTCCAAACTCAGGTTAGAACTTCACAGAGAGTGACAAAACAGCTACTGGAGTGTCAAGGGAGTTTCCGGAGCTGACATTTTAAGGTATTTGGTAGTGGTACTGTCTGATGCAAGGATGTACAGTGTGTGTCGGTGTGTCTGCAGTGTGTGCTGGTGGTTAAGGCATGATTGAGCGTGATTTCTGTTTGCCAGGTTCTGAGAGAATCACGGATCATTGGCAATGCAGAGCTGGCTCTCGCTGGTGAAGGGCCCGCTAATCCCTTCTGCTAATTCTGTGCACGGTTGATTTTCAGTTTCTAGTCACTAGGTGGCAAAATACCACTTTTGGATTCACGAGCCCTTTCTTTTAAAAATGATCGGTACCCTTGCAGAGGAAGAGAATTTTTTTGCAGTCTGGGAAGCTGTAACAAGTCCAGTGTAAAATGAAAATTTGATAACGTTGTTATGTGTTTAAAATTTCCAGTAATAGCAATACTCTGTTTTCTTCTCATACAGTCTCAACTGTTCTGCCATCATACTTCATATATTTCTTTTCTCTTGTTCATGTAGGAATGGAGTTTTCTATGTCATAAACCCCAAACTGACATTTTTAGGGACTGCCTTGTATTTATCTGATTACCACCATGAAGGTGGCATTAGTTAATGCCAAATGCTTAAACTTACCCTAGATGCCATTAGCAAATGTCCTCGTTATTTATTTTGGTACTTAAGGACTCCACAGATACTATCAATTTTTTTTCCTCTAATTTTAAAAATTTCGATCCAGAACAGGATTTGGCCAAAATGGCGAGGAAAGCCAAGCTTAAAACAAATCCTCATCCAGTGACTTTGCTATGAATTTATCAAAGCTCACTGAATTCTCTCTGTTTTAATATACTTCTGCCCTTGTCTGTCCCTGGGAGCTCTTTAGGGTTGTATTATAACTGCTTACCAACATGTTTGTTGTTTTAGTGATATGTAAACATCTCTAAATGTCAGGAATTGCACACATTTTAATGGCCTGTCCTCATGACAGCTGTCCATGTTTAATTGGGCTTTGAGAAGAATAACAAATTCACACACACTTGTGGAATGTCAGTAATGATAGAAAAATAATAAACACTACTCTGAAAATGACATTATGATAATGTCACATTATTAGGAGATACCAGTTCAGTCAAAGAAACAAAACAAAAATGAAAGGAATAAGTAGCTGGTTAGGGCAATGCACGTATTTACACTGAACTGATACAGACAGCAAAGTGTCTGAAATTTCACATTCGTTTCCCAAATGATGATGGGAAAGAAATATATTTAATGCTATAAAAAGAAGGCTTTTAGCAATTTTGTAGCAATAGCACAATGGGAATTTTCAAAGGACTGCACAAAAATTTGCCTTGTGGGCTGTTACCAACATAGTGTGAAAGTGTACGGGACAGCGGTGATTTCAACAGGCCATTGCTGTATTTTCTTGCTTGTACTGGAGCACAAAAATTCCTGTTAGAATCACATATACTCTTAAAAACTGTTGCTCTTCTCCAGCTGGGACAGAGAGCTGTTTCAGGCCTTGATTTCTGAATGATCATCTGCTGCCTGTGGACAGACAGGCACAAATCAAAGTCAGCATCTGTGCATGGATAATCTTGAACCATTTTCCATCCTGTTACAACAGGAGCATATGCTCTCTGCCTCTGTCAGACAAAGCACTGAGACAAATGGGACAGCGCAGATCTGGGTAGTGATTGAGGCTGCCGAAGTCCAGGAGGAAAATCCTCTAGGTGGCAATAGGAAATGGAATTATGGAGTTTGTTTTTCCTGCCTCATGCTTCTATTCCAGACTTCACCTTTGCAGGGTCACACTTTGCTTCTTTCCCTGGCCAGTTGAGCTGGTAGGGGGCAACTCTATGGAAACATTCATTTTCTCTATTTGCAGCTTCTCTATTTACTCCCATAAAAAAGCAAATTGTGGCATATTAGAGGGACTAATGATGGATATACGTTGCAGTGCTCCAGAACTGCATTTCCTTTTTTTAACAGAAATCACTGGGTCACACTGCAGAAGTTACTGGTGATGCATCCTGTGCATGGTTCACATAAGTGTTAAACTGCAGAAAAACACATTTATTCTTAGTCATGCATATTTATTCTGTCAGAGAAATCAGGCACTGCCCTTTGATGGTGTTCTCCTCCAGCAGATTTAGTTGGGGATAGAACTTTCATGGCTTGTTTTGAGTACAGAAAGTACCCCAGTGGACTCTGGCAGTTTGGCAGGCTGAAGGTGGTTTTAACCACATTAACAGCATTAGCACTCAGTGAAATCGTTGCAGTAGTAGTTTGCTGCTGTTTAGAGAATTGGTATGAAGCCTGTGCACTGCTTAAATTTTATATAAATTCTCAAAAGAGAGTTTACGTGGAACTGAAATGGTACATAAATTACATATCTGGCCATTGCATGTATGGAGTTGAATTTAGATCTACATTTCTCAAAAGGCCAGCCCTTCCTTCATTTTGAACTAGTCCTCTCTCTTTCTTTTCTCTTTTCCTAGGTGCCCATACTATGCCTAAATGGGCATTATTTTGCATAGAATGTATACATTTGCATAATATTACATAAGCACAGGGTCTGTTTTCCCTTAACACCCACTTCAGGCATTCAGCATTTCCATCTCATACCTGACTGTTCTGTGTGCAGCTCTGTTCATTCCCCAGCCCCTCTGTCCACCCACTCAGCCCTCAGCCTCAATCCCCAGTTCCCTCAGCACGCTCCACACGCATTCACCTATTTGTTTTACATATTCCATGGAGCCCCTAATTGGAGATCCTTGTACAGCTCCATCTGTGTGCTCTGGTCTTCTGTGCGCCGGAGCGAGGATGCTGGGATGTGGATGTGTGTGGGAGGTGTGGAGAAGGAGGGAGCTGAGCTAAGGAGCACCTAGTACAAATCCATGGAATTGCCGTGGCAAAAGTATGCAAAGAGGCCTGGAAAAGGCCGTACAAGCACGGGAATGCTGCAAGCAGGAGATTGTTGGCCCAGGGAGAAGCTGAGGACTGGGGTTTAGCCTCACTGCTGCCTTCTCTCAGGAGGCTACAGCCTCTTCCTCCCCTTCCTCCTCGCCCTAGGAATGTGCAGGATGTGGGATTGCACTGCAGGCTCTGCAAGCTCCCTGCTCCAGAGGAAAAAAGGAACCCCAGCCTCCTGCCTTTGGCAGTGTCATCACTGGGTGCCCTTGGGTGAATATGGAAATATGAACTCCTTACTCTCTCCCTCAGGGATTTTCTTAGCTCCCTCCCTCTCACCCCCAGTATTTTGCAGGTACTCCCCAGCTCGAGTGGCACTGATCTCAAACAGGTTACAACTCCCAGCACTGTTCATTTTGTAATTCAATGTTAACTCACCAGATACAACAGTGTGTTGCTGTGTTGGTTTTAGTACATTTTAGCATTACCTGTGCATCAGTCAGTTTTGATAATTTATGGTGTTGGTCCTGGGGAGCTGTAGCTCTGGTTTCACCTACACAGAATGCTAAATGCAAAGTGCTTTAACACTCAGGAGCTCTAATTTCCCTATCAACACGTCCGTCATCATTGAAAGGGAGAGGAGATTTGGCATGAGGCGTTCATTCCTTAACCAGTTTCAATGACTGATGTCTAGGCAGAGCATTATTTGCTAACATTACTATACATGGTGGTATAACCATGATGATTTTTGTAAGAAAAACCCCAAATAATCAAAAAACCAAGAACAAAAAAAAAAAAACAACCCCAAAACCCAACCCAACCAAACAAAAAAAAAACCCTCAACAAAAACAAACAAACCAACTCACCAAAAACCACACAAAACCCCACCCCCTCAAAAAAAAACCCCCACAAACAAACGAACAAGTTTGCACTACAGCAAAGCTATTAAATAGCCTAGTTTAGGGCAAGAGAGGGAAGTATTTTAGAACACAGTAAAGAAATCTAAGAGCACGTGTTTTCCAGAAACAGGAGTAATGTTTCTACTGTGTAATTGCACAAAACATGAAAAAAAATTATCAGAGTTTTCCCTTTCTCCTGAAGGTACTTTCTGTGGTTTTGTTCTAACCAGACCTAAAGACCAATCACTTAAAAAACTGGCAACAGACATAGAGGACACACTTTAAGCACTGAAAGAATTTGTAACTGAAATTTGATTAGCTTTGGAATGACTAACTTGAACCTTGGTTCAGTAGCCACAGGCAAAATTTAATTTTAAAAACACATTTTCATTTGAGGAAGGGCTGAATACTCAGAAAAAGGTGTACATAGGAAGTATTTGTTATGTGAGAGAGTTTTACTGAATATATGAGTGGACAAGGCACATCTGAACTGATAGCACTGGATTAGTTTGTAAAATGCTTTCAATTGGTATGCTAAATACCTGCTTTGCCTGAAATGGTATTTTAACTATATCTAAAAAAAGCTGTCAAAAAAATCAAAACAAGCAGTCTTTGCTTTTGCAGGTATTGCAAATCCTGGAAACAGCACCAAATTACTGGATTTTATATATAGAATAATATGCCTTTGTGGTTTTTGTAAGGGATCTGTGTCTTCTTCTTCTGTTGCAATTAGAATAAAAGCACAGATATGAGAAGAGTACTTAGGGAAGGGTTATGCAAAACTCAGGTTTTCCATGTGTGAGCCTGTTATACTCTCTTAAGATGACAGATTCAGTTCAGCAATAGCGAAGAAAAAAAAAAGTCTAATTCAGTGCATGCATAACTTTTTGAGTCCCGGAGATTACATTTGCCATCAATAGGTGCATTCCCTTGGAGTTATGGCTGGCACAGGGTGGGGTGTCTACTGTGTACATGTGAATGTGAGATTTTAACAGTCCTGATCCTGCCCTCTTGGGGCTCCATTAAATCCCTGGATCCTGGTCTGAGGGACACAGGAGGAAACCCAACATGTACAAGCACTTAAGTTGGATCGTAGGGAATTTATGGAAGAAATAGGTGCATTTTCTTTGGATAGGCCTCTCTTCCAAGAGGATAGGCAATCACTAAATGTACTTTGTATCCAGATTGCCTCCAAAAGATTCTTGCTTAGGTAATGTAGCTTTTAAATGCTACCTGTGTGTGGGTAATAGAGATAGAAAAAAATAAGAGACAGACGGTGACTTAGAGTTGATTTGAAGTGTGTATTAAAACTTCCATGATTTGGAACTGTCAGATCAGGAACTTTTATTATATGTTCTGATATAAGGTATTGTAGTTATAAAAAGTAGAGGGGCTCCAGAGAGAGGGGACATGAAGATGTGGTGCTTAGGGACATGGTTTCGTGGTGGACTTGGCAGTGCTGAGTTAATGACTGCACTTAAAGGTCTTTTCCAACCAAAACAATTCTGTAATTCTGTGATCTGTACCTGTAACAGTCCTTTCCTTTTGGCAGGTAATTGGAAAGGATGATGTGGCTGTACCATCCCACCTGTACAAGGTGATCCTTGCCAGACGGAGCAGAACATCCTCAGAGCCCCTGGTCCTCGGGGCTTTCGTGGTGCCAAACGATCCCATAGGCTTCAGCCACCAGCTCACCGACTTCCAAGTCAGTGTTGAAGATCTGGAAAAAATGTCAGGTTTAGTTTTCTTCCCCCAGGTGGACAAGACCAAAGATGTTAAAAATATCTGTGAGGTGGATACCTGCAAACTGATGGGCTTCAAGGAATTCACGTTGTACATCACTACGCGCAAGGTGCAGAGTGCCCGGACACTGCGCCGCCTGGAGAAAGCCATGGCAGAGTTACAGGAAGCAGGAATTGAGCCTGACGAGCATCTCCTAAAGCTTTACAAGAAGAAGGAGGAAGAACTGCTGCAGGAAAAACCAGTAGCAGCTAGAGAGGGGAGAGCCGGCTGAGAATTCAGGAAGTTGTGTGCGTTTTGGAAAGGGGAACTGAAAACAAACACAAAGACCCAGGGCTCCTTGAATCATCCTTTTTTTGAGTTGTGAAAACAATAAAGAAATATTTGGAAGCTGATGGGTTTGGAATGATGCTCATTCTTGTGTAACATGATGCAAACACGTGGTTTGCTGCACTGCTTAGATAAGGGAAGTGCAGATGACCCCTTCCTGGCCTGAGTAGATCACTGGGCCTCCAGGAAAGGCTTTGTGCTATTTTCCACCTGGGACGTCAGACGTAGGGTTTGTGTGGAATTCCTTCTAGGAATATCACAAAAATAGACAGTAGACACCTTGGGAGTACAACTGGAACATGTTTAAATGGAATTCTGCCCACAAATGTCTTCCACTGCAGTGCTGTGGAAGCGATTGTACTTTCTGGAATATTTTGAAAATTAAATTAATTAAGAAGTATTTCGTTTAACACTCTCTTATTAGAGACCTCTAAGACATAATCTGAATCCCTTATGGTCTTCCCTTAGTTATACTATCCAAAACCTCTCCTGATCTTGTGTGCTTTGGATATTTTGGCATGTCAGGAGCTGTCAACTGTTGTCATTTGCAGCAAACTTACTGCATTCATGTATAATTCTGCAATATTTTGTAAAAAAACCCTAACAGAACTGAAGTTTACACAATTGACTACCAGTGTAGGTTGTGTTTTCATAAATTAATGTAAGCTTAATATTCAATTTTTACCACTAAGTTTGGATAAACATATTTTTTTGTATATTGTTTGATTTGAGAGGTGAGCACTGCTTTCTTTTTGGTGGTGGTAGTCACTGGCTTTATTCCCCAACATCTGCCTTTGGACTATAAACTGTGCAACAAAACTTGTATATTGACTGAAAATGCATTTCCAGTTCTTTTTCAGTGGCAGATGATGTTTCTCAGATTTGCATCTTCTTGGAAGATTGAAGGAAATTTTTTTTCATTAGTTTCATACTTTCTTTGTGCAACTTACTGTGATTTGTAACCTCTGATATCTTACATCTGGAAAGAAAGAGTAAAATCTGGAAATATATGGAAATTTTTTTTGCTGGTGAGAATTGATAGACATTTGGAGTTTGTGCCACAAAAAACCACCTTCAGTAGTTTTCACATGAAAGAAGGGTCATGTAGTGCCTGGCTGAATGGGGCTGTTTTCATTAAGGATGAATCAGGAGCAGTATTTGGATGTTGTGAATCATCAGCTGGGGGTTCTAAGAACTCTGTAGTTCCCTTCATCTCTGCTCGGTTGCAGTATCCCAAAGCAGATCACTTCATAAAACAAGCCACGGTTCCCATGACACTTTTGTGTTTGCCAAGAACATGTACACAAAATCCAGACATTTAAATACAGAGAAATGTCAGTTGCTAAAGACATCCTAAAAGCCTACTGCTCTCATGAATTAGAGAGAAATTGGGTGAAATCCTGACAAAATGTTTGCTCATTTCGATTTTAGCCCAGAAACTGTGGTTGTAAATCATATCAGCTGTAACAAAAACAGTAAATCACAAAATAAAGAGGCCACGTTTTCCTTTGCAGAATGTGAGAGATGTCAGGGGGTGTTGCCTGGAATAACAAAGTGCCAAATTCTTCATGTGCCTCTTGGTGGTCCAGTGAGGGCTTCACTGCTGTCCAAGCAGCCTTTGGGCACTGCCATGGCATCACCCTTTGGAACAGGTACCTGTTCATTGCCCTTTGCATTCTCTTTCCCCGTTATTTGAATTATTTATGGTTTTTAATTCAGCCTTCCACCTTCCTTTTCATCCTTTCAGCTTCATCCTTTTCCTTTCATCCTCTTCAACCTGAGAGGTTACAGATCTCTCCTGCCGTGCTCACATGCCCATGGACAGCTAAAGCAGATCTCAGTGCTACAGAGTCAGGTCCATCCACAGCGAAAACCTGCCTTGGGACAGTGTCAGGTGTGTGTGAGGAGCTCCAGGTGTGTGTGAGGAGCTCCAGGTACCATCGTCCCTTGCTGACAACTCGCGTCTGTCACAGCAGTAGAAGTGCTGAGTGCCTTGCTGTGGGGTCCTGCTATGGAGACAGCTGCTCTGTGTCTGCACCTCTTCAGGCCTTATGAGCCCCCTTCGATTCCTGCGAGCCCCAGTTGCCATAATTTCCGTGCCTCATGGCTCACAGCATGGACTGGGCTCCCTGGATCGGTTTCAGCCCTGTTTGAGCATGGTTGGTGTTCCTCAGCTCCCCTCGGAGGGCAGCAGCAGGTGGTGAACCGTGAAATCACTTCCAGAGCTGCTCCATGCCAAAGAGAGCATTCACCTGCTCCCCTCCTGCTGATTCCCTGATCTCAATTAACTCTGGAGTCTGGCATGGAGAAAAAAAATGTGCTTTCTTTACAGTAGGAAATATAAGATGAGTAATAGCAAAGGGGTGAGGCTTTACACACTTGTTTGAGCCACCTCTGTGAGTAATTGATTCAACGTTCGTGAGAACTGTGCTGGTGTCTGTGTCCATCTGTCATTCCTGTGGCACAATTAATCACGTGCATCTGTAGTGACTATGGGAACCTCTGTGCTGCAGCTAAGCAGCAGGAGTCCTGGAAATGGAGAAAATTGTTCTTTGTTCTTCCACTGTTTTATGTTTGTTTTAGAAGATAAACAACCAAATCACAGGGGAGAGTTGACAGCTAGGCTGATACAGTGGTTTTCTGATATTCCCCTGACAGTCTGCTCTTGACTGTTTCTGCTGGTCTGGAGTCAGGGTGAAAGTGATGGGAGACAGGCAGATGGGAAGGGAGTGCAGTGGAGAGCTGTTGCTGTGCTCATGGACTTTGGGCTACGCTCGGTGCACTTTGGTATTTGGCCTTTTGAGGGCAGACTCCTTCCACAGTGTCAGCCCCGGCAGCCAAAAATGATGGGGGACATGGATCGAGTGTCTCTGGCTCGTAATAACTGTATTTCTCTTTGTGATGCTGAAATACCCGTTTAAAATGAGCTGTTTCAAGCACTATATCGAATCATTATATCACGTGCAGTATGAGGCTAATGATTTTTCCTAGATAAAGGTTTTGACAATAATGTCTGGAAGTGCTTTCACACTGACCACCCAAGTTGTGTATTTGCTATAAAGACTGTTTTGTCTCCAGATTCTTCATGAATTTCATTCTAGGTGAGGATTTAACTAAGGATTTAACCCTGCACTGATGTCTTGCCGTGCTGTTGATTTACACCTATAAACACAATTGGGTTGGGCTAAGGCAGTGGAATTTAAAGTTCTGCTTTTTATTTTTGTGTGGTTGGTTTACTTCAGAGCAATTTTCAGTTTGTCCTGTAGTTTAAAGATTGATCTTATTTGCTAGTTAAGTGCTGCACTAAATTGTAGAGAAACAGTTTCTCTCCTGAAAAAGTGATGTATATTGGATACACCAGGCAACAGTTGGAAGGGCGGAAGATACATAACCAGAAATCTGAGGATTTCTTCCATCAGCAGATTTCAGTGGTGCTGCAACACCCACCTTTGAGTGTCCTTTCCATCACTGGAATCATCTCCCTGACAAAGACACTCGTGTGTCTCCTGTAATATAAATCATGGAATCATTAAGGGTGGAAAAGACCTCTAAGATGGAGTCCAGCCATTAACCTAACACTGCCAAGTCCAACCATAAATCATGTCCCTAAACACCACATTTACATGTTTTCTGAACACTTCCAGGGATGGTGATTCCACAACTTCCTTGGACAAATAGGTAGCAACACCCAGGGTTTGCATAAGCTGCTGATCTGGCAAGCAGTGATTGCTGGAGGTGGCCTTAAATTATGCTGGAGGAGGTTTAGATTGGCTTTTAGGAAAAAATTTGTTCACCAGAAGGGTTGGTAAGCATTTGAACAGCCTGCTCAGGGAAGCGGTGGAGTCACATCCCTGGAAGTTTTTAAAAAACACGTGCACGTGGCACTCAGGGACATGGTTTAGTGGTACACTTAGCACCAGTTGGACTCAATGGCCTTAAAGATCTTTTCCAACCTAAAAATTTCTGTGATTCTGTGGTTCTTCCAGTACATCACCTGGTTTAATGAGGTGTCCAAGCAGACATGTTTTTACAGCCTTCTTTGATTTGGTTCATGGACTTGAAGCCCCTGCCATTTCTTGTGGAAACTCACAGTTTGTGTAATTCCTACCAAACTGGGCAGCTGTCCTTGGGGCTGGAGACACAGCCATGCCAGCCCCAGAGAATTTAAAAGTCTCCTGCCTGCCAGGTGCCCTTGTCATCTGTGCTGGTGGGTGGAATGGACTGTTGAAGTACAGCAGCCTTCCTTTGGCTGGTTTTGCGGGGAGGTCTCCATCATGCAGCTACTCCAAAGATGCTTCTCCAGGTGGGGCCACCCAGGTGGGTAAAGCAGAGCTGGGACAGCAGAGGAAAAGGAAGGGACTTTTTGGAGGCAGTTTGCAGAGCAGTGGCACCTCTGGTACTGTAGCACCTGGGTCTCTTTACATGTGGGTGGCCGCCTAAAAACAGAGACTAGCCAAGAATAAGGGAATAAAGGCAGGTATTTATTTGCAGGGCCTTCAAAAGTACACCCTGGGGAGTCAAAGGCTACACCCAAGATGGACAACAGGTCACGAGTTCTTCACACTTTTATAAGTTTAGTCCATTTGCATATCAGGATAAATTCTCCAGTTACAACCCCAGTTAATGACATAACCACCCCAAGTTTGCCCTCCTCTTCAAAGGCCTTAGTTTACGTATTTTGGGTCCTGGGACAATCCAGGTGTCCTTGGAGAGCAAACTTAGAATAGCTTGTTGTGTCTAACGAGCATGAGAGAACAGCAGCTAACAGGCCACAAGAAACTTCAGAGTTACACACTAGGCAGTACAGGATTTGAAAAATGTAAAAGTTAAAACCTTTGCCAGCCTGGTGGACGAAACCCCAAGGCCTCCTGTGCCCATCCTGGTGCCCGTGTGTTTTTTTCCCAGCAGAGAAGCTGTGGAGGAATGGCATACAAACCCCAGCGTGCTGTTGCTGATAACGTGGCTCAGTGGGGAGGTGAGGAGCAATTTCGCTGCTATTTTTTAATTGTCGGCTGCAGTCACAGGGGAAAAGCTTTTCTCACCATGCAGCAAAGGAAATGTAGGAAATGTTTCAATTTTTTTTTTTGCTATTTTTTGATTCAGGCCCAGCTAATCAGCTCCACCCACACAGTGGTGGTGTAGCCAGTTCTCACACTCTTCCTAATAACCATCTGCCCTTGCAGTTAATGGCTTGTCTGCTTTTGCCATAGTGTGGAGGAAAAGACTTTGAGTATTTGCTTAAAATATCTGAAGTGTGTGTGTGGATGCTCTGGGATGGAACTCGGTGCTGGCAACAAACAACCCTTACTTTCCCATGTTGTAAATTACTGTGGAGCAACTGGCCTTCCCCATCCTGCCATTCAAACAGGGCAGGTTCCCCACCTGCTGTGTGAAAAATGAACAGCTGTGGCAATCTAGTATTCCCAAAATACTCACTCTCAAGAGCTGAACACAAGGCTGATAATGTTGGTTTGAGAAATACGATGGCTGCCATCCCGGTGTCTCCATCAGTGGGTCGGGAGAGAGGCAGGAAACAGGTCTGGAAGGAAATGCTTCCAACTCCACTTAAGAAACAGAGCAGAGATATTTAGCAGATCACAGAAGTAAATTTGGGTCGTGTCAAGAATAAATATTTCCCAAGACAACAAATAAAAACCCGTGCGAGTTTCCTCTGTCAGCTCTCAGCAGCTGATGGAGCAGGGTTTGGCATCGAGCAGCCAGGGAGGGAATGGGAGCACGTGCTGAGCTGATGGTGTTCAACAGCCTTAAGTCCTGTCCCATCTTTCCTTGGATGCATCCACGTGGAGGAAGACCATCCTGTCTCCCTGCCAGCCTCCTTTTACTCCCATATTTAAAGAAAAGTATTATTCCTGTCCACATGGCTGTTTTGTGACTCTTTGCTGCTGTAGTGCCTCCAAAAGCATGGTGGCCATGCCCGAGCTCCTGGGGACACGTAGGAGTAGGCAGCCTGGCTGTAAAACTGGGCTTAAGCTTGGATTTGGTTACAGAGTGTTGTAAGGTGCAAGGTAAGATAAAACCGGAAGGTTTGAAAGCAGGGGAGAGAGCTGACCCAGCCAATGGCATTGCTGAGGGGAAGATGCCAAACTGTGCCCCTCAGCAGGTCCCTTGGCCTGCACCTGAGCTGCTTCAGTGGGAACTGAAGAACTACAGAGCATCACCCTCACAGGAGGCATCAGCTCACCTCAAGCTATGATGTGCTGGAGCTCCAGGAAAAGGTGCTGAGTTCCGCCAAACTCGATTTAGCTGCATCTTGAAGACATCTGTATTGCTACTCCTACTGCTACCCTATTGCTAACTGTATTTTTGTATTATTAATGCATCAGACTGACTTTCCAGCCGAGGGAAATCTAATCAGAGAATCCAGTGGTGCTCTCTGAGAGTTCCGGACCTCACTGGTGAGAGGCATGCTGGTGACAGGGCTGCCTTTCCCCACTGCCCCCTGCTGCCTGTGGGGGGTCTTTGGAGCCCTGCAAACACTGCCAGGGTTAAATAGCAAATGCAGAGATTGCTTGGTGTGTGTTATCCTGGGAGACAACGCCTTATTCCTTTCCTTGGAATGTCCTGTGTCACAGGCATCCTGGAATGTCCAGCAAGTGTACCAGGGAAAAGCTGTGAAGGGAGAAACTGTGCAGGAGCAGTGAAAATCTGCATGGAAGTTTCGCCATCCTCTCTTGTCTCTGCTCCAGTCTTCAGGTGTTTTAAAGTGTGGGGAGATTCCCGTGGGCGGGAATGTGAAATGTGTGTTCGTGTGGAGTTGGGATCAGCGTGTGGCTGCGTGGGAGAGGAGTTTTGGCTCCAGGGTTGTGTTTTCATTACGTGAGATCTGTGCTGTGGCGCGTGGGAGATTTCAGGAAAGAAGTTGCTGTTGCTGCCATCAGGGTAAGTCCCACTGGTAGCAGAGCAGCACTTTCTGAGCGCCCCTTCTGGGCTTGTCTGTCCTGAGCCCTTGCCAGGAGTTTGGTGTCCAGGGCAGGCCATGTTCTTCTCCAAAGTCATACGAAAAGCAGACACACACACTGGAAATGCTGGAGGCAAATATTCAACCACCCCTGTGCCTGATTTGCACCGGGGATTTGAACTCAGGTTCACAGTTTCAGGGGGAACATGTCCTCAGTGGGGGTGTAGGAAGAAGCGGGATGTGAACTCTCCTGCTAAAGTGCATCTACTATCCCAAAACTGCTCAGCAGGTTTGGCTGCCGCTGGGCCGACGAGGGAAGATGCAGTGTTCACTGCAGAGCTTGTGGGTGCTGCAAGGTGCGAGTCTGTCCCCACAGAGGCTGTAAGTGCTGGGAAGAGGTAGGTGAGGCTGTGCAGGAGCACATTTGGGGTCTCCCACGCAGCAGCACCCCCAGTGCTGCACACATGAACAGGAGAACCCCGGGAGATCTGGGATTTCCCATGGCCTTAGGAGTCCCAAGTTAGAGACACTCCTGTTACAGGAGTGAGATCTCAGGGACTTGAAGATTAAGCCCGGTGATATTTTTTTAATGCAACCAGTAATAAGCACAGAAAATATGAAGTCCAGGCATTCGCATGCTCTTTTTCTTGCTGAACTCTCCCTGGAGCATGACCTTGCTCACCCCCATGGTCCTCCTCACCCGCTCATCCCCTTCATTCTCCTCATCCCCCTCATCCCCATAGACAGCAACTTCACTTCGCTCTCGCCCCTTTGTCCTCCTCCTGTGTCGGAAGCTGCCATTACCAAAGCCAGCGTGTTGCTCTTACTAATAGCAAGCTAATCAATTTGAGTCACCGTATACATTAGTAATGGCCATGTAATACTAGTGCAAATTAGGTTTGGGCAGGCTGTGAAGCCCGAGACGTCTCATCTTCCTGAGCAGAGCTTGGATTTACTGTCCTCTGGGGAAGGCCACAGTGAAACACCCCTCTGCCCCCCTCACAAATCCTCCCTTGATTGGATACAGTATGGTCGTCTGATTAAAATTGTGCAGTGGTTCAGAAAATGATTTTCAGCCAGTGCTTCACAGTAAATTACTTCTTTTTTTCCACCAAGACAACAAATTTTTACCTCAAGTACAGCTGTACTGTAATGCTGAAATGAGAAGCTCAAGAAAAGCAAGGTGCCAGCAAGGCAAGGATGGAGAGGGGCCCAGGGGATCACCTGATAGTGGTGACACCCTGCCAAGGGACATCCCTGCTGCAGCTCCCATGAGCCCAAAGCGTGGTACCTGTTCCCAAGATGATGTTGCCACTCAGTTCCAGATCCCTTTTCCCACTGAGTCAGGCTTGCCTGTGCCATGGTCAGTGTCCTGTGGGCAAATATCCCAGTACTCACCTCTGTGTCCCTGCATGGGGTGTCCCCTATCCTGATGTGCCTTGTCCCATCACCAAACTGCTTTAGGAGGAAGATGGGAGGAGCACAGCATGTGTCCCTCCCGATTCCCTCCCCTCCACCTTGATGACCATGGCTACCTCTGGGGCAAGGAAAGCCCCAGGACAAGGTGCCCACCAGTGCCAGCTGTTATAAATAAGAAGCCAGATTATCAATTTAACAATTGTCCATTTATTTTATATTTCATTGTAGTTTGTTGTTCATTACCTGAATGTTATATTTCGTCCTTTATTAACTGTTACTGCTAATCATCCTGTTGTAAGAAACCTACAAATCCTTATCAGTAAACTACTCCTTATCAGGANGCTAGGTGGTTAAACCACCCGCTCCATGCTGAACTGTAACTGAAGGAAATGCTCAACTTTTCCTCAGTCTGTGGAATGGTGTCTCCTGTTCTCATGTGAGCATCCCAGTGATGCCAGGAGATTCATCTGCCCCTGATGCCTGATCCTGCACATCTTGCTCATTGAAAGCACTGCTGATGCTCTTCTGCATGGGGAAAGCCTTCCACATGGGGAAAGGCTCCCTCTCTGTAATGTGCCGTGGCAAGGCCTTGGCAGGGAAGGATGCATCTTTCAAGATGAGTCCAAGATGAATCCCACCTTTCTTGGGCTCCCCAAAGGAGGGTCAGGAGGTGCACCACCTGCCAGACTTTCTAAAAAGCATCTTGAGCACGTCTGCAGGAAGGTTTCTTTGGTGATGGCAACACTGTCCCAATTTTGGACTGTTCAAGCCTTGAGGAGTGGGAGTTAAGCATGCAGCAATCAGCCCGTCCTCGTGGGCCTCTCATGGGCCTTGTGCCCACCTAATC
This sequence comes from Dryoscopus gambensis, assembly GCA_013389985.1. Lineage (NCBI taxonomy): Eukaryota > Metazoa > Chordata > Aves > Passeriformes > Malaconotidae > Dryoscopus > Dryoscopus gambensis. The sequence continues at coordinate 18,757 of WEIT01027556.1, forward strand.
AGTGCTGAGCCTGTGCTGGGTCTCCAGGCATTGGCCACCCTAGACTGAGCCTTGCTCCCAGCACCTCCCACCCCATGGCAGAGGCTGGGCCTGTGAAAAGAGGTGGGATAAGGAAGAAAGACAGAGAAAGTAATCCATGCAGCAAATGTGTGCCTGAGAAGGAGTGGCTGGTGGTGAGGAAAGGGGAAATGGGATTTTTTTTAATTAGAGATGGATAATTTATTGTCTGTGTGCTCATGTGTCAATGTGCCTATGTGTCATTTCAAGTGCCTTTCAACTAGTGGTATTCCACTGCATATATGTGGGCTTACACTGAGGTGAAGGTCTGAATCTACCATAATTTTTTGCCTCTCCTGCAGGAAATGTGACAGCCTGGGGGAGTGGACAATGACAGGCAGTAAAGCAGCTTTATGTGTGGTGTATTTAAGATATATGTTTGTATTCGAATAAATGTGAAACTGATTTCCTCCCTTTTGAGATAAAAAAGAATTAGATGGTAACTGCAAGTCTGTCAACGGCAATGAACCACCTGCCTCTTTAACAACCTGGAAGCAGGAGAAAATCCACATATGGTATGAACAAGTGGAGGGACTTTCTCACAACCAGAACCAACTTCCCATCTATGCTGCAACACAGGCTCTCCCCACTCGGATTTGCTTCCTGAGCAATGGGTAGTATGAGGGAGGGAAGGCCTGTTTACTAAATTAAGAAAATGTGTTCCATAGCACACTGGCACTGAGCTGGAAAGGAGCAGCTCTGTTGCCCACTCCCTCTCCCAATCCCTGCAGGATCGTTCCTCACCAGGGATGATTTGTGCCTTCATCCATCCAGTTTGAAATGTCACATTTCCCGCCGCAATTAAAAGGATCTTTTACCCACAGGATATATGTGTGTGCATCTGAGGGGGTGTTTTCGTGCCCATCAGGTAAATGTTTTATTAAACAGTGTCCAACACATAACACAAGTAGAAAAGAAACCTATTGCTAAAGACTGTTATTGCAGATTTCACCACCTTTCAGAGATCCCTGAGAACTGGAAAGAAGCTGTGGGCTTATGAAAGGAAATGTAATCTTGTTTTTAAGATGAGGGACAGGAGACATCTGGTTTCAGCATGCTTAGATCCCAAAAGGGGCTGCTTTCACCCTGGCAGGGCTTTGCCGACACCAGACTGCTGGGACACGGCAGAAGCAGCTGCCCAGTCCCTCCTGAGGCCACCTCCAGGCAGTTGGCAGCAAAGGTCCACCACATTTTGGTGGAGACAAGACAAAACATGCCAGAGGACACTTGCTGCATGTGAAATCCCCCATGGTGACACGCCAGTTCTGTGCCCTGCTCCAAGGGTGCCCAACATCCCTTTGCTGGAGGGGTTTGTGCCCAGGCAGTGGGGCTGCCTGAGCTGGGCAGAGGGCTGGAGAACCTGCTTTTGGGAACTCCAAGGCAGCAGGGAGCATGCTAGGACAATGCAAAGCAGCAGCACAGTTTCTGTCACAAGTTTGGCCCACAGCATCTGCCACTCCTCTGTGGGACACCTGGGCATGAGGTGGGGTGAGGACATGGGCTGGGGGCTTTTCTTCCTGTGAAATCTGGATAAAAGCAGCCGGTTTCGGGGGAGGAAGAGACACAGTAATTAATGCAAGCCATTCTGTATTCACACTGTTTAATTTACTGGTACAGGCATCCCTGACCCTGCCTTGAGAGTCATGAAAGGACACGTCTGCTCAAGGAGTTCATCCTAAACATGGGGTCCCTCTGATTCTGACACTGCATCTGCAAACATAAGATGAGATTTTCAGTTCCATCAGCTCTTAAGTAGATTCACTCTTTTTAATGGAGCACAGAACAGATCCAACACTGTCTTGACTAGGATGTATAACTCAACAGGAGTTATATTTACTTCCTGCATCTGTGTGTGCATAAGGAGATAAGGTTCCTATGCAAATGACTTAAAAGTTTTCAGGTGTGATCCTACAAACCCTTATTCACACAGGTATTCCCAATTACTTCCAAGGGCGATCTTCATAAAAAGGAAATTTGCCTCTTTAGGGGTGGGTGTTGCCACTTCACTTTTGGGGTGACTTTGCACAGGCACTGGAAAATGGCCCAAGATGTTTGTGGCTTTCAGATAGTCCCCCCCTCACTGTTCCAACCACCTTACTGTTTTTTGTGTACTTTTCCCTTTTTTGTTCTCATTTCACTTGTTCTTCCCTTGTTCCTTGATGTTCTGGCACTGCCTTCACCGTGCAGTTCACAAGGTGTTGCCTTGTTCAGACAGGGCTGATCAGCAGGGAAAAATGACCAGATTTTGAATATGTAAAAGGAAAAGCATGAAGCCAAACGTTAGTGAGGGGCAGTTTTAATTACCCAGCCATGACTGCATTACTCCAGCCCAGAGGAAATATGACTAATGCCATGTCTGTGCTGCTGGTGTATGACTGCTGTCACATCCAGTGAGGACTTATTAAATATTATAGAGGTGTGACTAAAAAAAATGGTGAGCAGAATGTGGAAATGAGCAGACTGTGTGTGCTAGGAATTTCTAATCTGGGATGATGGGGAATGTCTCTATGGGAAGAGAGGAACAAATTGCTGTATTTTGTCATCAAAGAAAATCAGAGTTAGGCTTCAGGGAAAGCCATCCAAACTATGAAGTGACGTGTGGCACTCTGGTCCAGGTGATCCTTGGGTAGTGCTGGGTCTTCTCTGAGGGTCTTCCTGGGTGCTGATCCCTGCTTTAATCATGGCCCTTTGGAGGAGACAGTCCTTGACTGAAAAACTCAGGAAAGGTCCTGTGAGGAGAGACCAGAAAGCAGTTCTATCCTCCTGTGTGTGGGCTGCACTACAGGGTGATGGTTTGATTTTCCATCTCTCTAACCTGGCAGTGGTCCTTCTTGGCCATTCCGACTCCAGAGCTGGATATGGAGAAAGCCTGAGTCTTGGCACACCCACAGCCTGTGGGAGGCTGGAACTGAGGAGCTGTAGGTTTGACCCTATTCTTGCTGCTTAGAAACTCAACCTCCCATCTGTCAACACCCCCAGGGTACACCAGTACCAATATATCCTGCACAGGCTGGGTGGTGGTGATGCCTCATCCTGTGCTTAGAATTAAAAGCCAAACACGGTTAGAGGGGAAAAAGGGTTTTTACCTTGGTATTTATTAAGGATCCTTGGATGCATCACCGAAGCGTGCACTCCACAGATTGTACCCTGGAGAATGCACACACACAGTGGTCTGTGTATACAGTTATAGACCTTGCACATGAGCATATCTATCACAGATTCCCCAGTGAGGGGCTCAAGAGAAGCCCTGTCCTGAGGAATGTTTCCTTGGATAGGGCCTATCTTGGTTTACAGAATGTGTTCTGGAGAGGACCTTGGCATCTGGGGCGTTCTGACCCCCAACTCCGAGGCCTCCAAGATGTTTAGTTTCTTTACTTAACAGAACTTTGGGTCTAAGCTAGTTATCAGACCTAGGGAATTACAAGTATGTGAGCTAAAAGCACTAGGGATACATAAAAGCTGCATAAACATGTATATGAAGGGGGATATGAGAGGGATGTATGAAAAAGCAAAAAATCATTATGGCATCAGTGGCTCCCTCGCTGCTGGTGTTTTGGAGAGCAGGAGCTCTCCTTTGATTTCACAAGACAGTTCAAAGTGACTGAAGATATTTGATGGGAGACCCAAGCTCCAGGAAAGGCAGGAGTTCAGGTACCTGTCTCTGCTTGGTGCCTCCTACCAGTTCTTTCTGGTTCAGCTACAGCTTTCTGGCTTCAACCTTCAGAGGTCTCCTCCCGCTGAAGGCACAAGGGATTTAGGCAGTCTGGATCATCCCAGTGTAACAAGACATACAGTATTTTTGCTGTCCCTGCACACATATTAATCTCCTCAGCTGATCACCCAAATAGTGCTTGCAGCCTCTGGTGTCAAACCCTTCTGAGATGCACTTTTATTTAGGAATCAGCACCAAGGACTGCTCTGGTGAGTCAGAGTTTCATGGCCTGCCATGAAACGTGCAATTATCTCCTCGGAGAGGTATAATTGCAGAGCCAGATTTGCTGCTGATGGAAAATCTGCCCAAAGTGTGGTGGCCCCGCTGGACCCGTGCCAGCCCCTGCCAGTGGCCGTGTGCCCCGTCCTCCCCGTGTCCGCCCTCACATGACAGGCTCTGTCTTTAAGACAGAGTTGACAAGCTCGGCCAGTTTTCCTGCATGAAACAATTAGAACAGCAAACACAGAGGCCTTACATCACTTCTCCTCTCAATATCTGCCGTCAATGTCTTCCTCCCAAATGAGTTTTTAACAGCTGTGTTGTTTCCGTACGCTGAGCAGCACCATTAGCAGCTTCCCATAACAACTGTATTACCTTTAAGTAGAGCATTACAGGGCTGAGCAGCATTTCTTTCAGGGATGCAATTAGGTAGGTGATGGGGCGTGATGCCTGGTCAGGTAATTGATCGAGGGCTGGCCGGCTGCTGCCCCGTATCAGCAGAAAAATCAATGGTGATGATGAAAGTTTACTAAAAGAAATGTAAATGAGAGAACAGTGGGGTCTGAACTGGGTGCTCGTGTGGTTTAATAAGCACTGCTCCGCTGTCTCCAGTGACAGGATTTCCCTGCCAGCTGTGCTGCAAACTCGGTTTGTGAATGGCAGGGTGGTGCCACTCATCGCCTGCTCCTCGAGGACTCCCTAGGCAGGACTGGAAGTTTGCAGCACATCCGTAATGCAGGTTCTCGTTTTGAAGATGAATGAGCAGATGTTCTAACCATAATGAAGGTCAAACGTGCAGTTAGTGAAACCCAGAAGCCCTCGCCCCCTTTTGCAGGCTTAGCCACTTAATTAAGTTACTGCACTGAGTTTTTCCCTTCTTTTCCTGTTGTAATGCTATTATCGCCTGCTTAATAAACTGCATGTATTAATGATCCATTAAAACCTTCTGGAGAAGTAAAATTAATTGAGAATTTCAATCTCTTGAAACTTTAACTGGAAAACCAAAAGAAAAACATTAAAAACAGAAATTTCAGCATAAGCCAAACTCTAAAAGCCATAGCTCAGCTTCTCTCTTATTTGTAGGTTCCCCAAGGGTCTAAGTAGCTTTTGGTCTACATTTATTCCCTCTTTTCAAGTTTATATTTAACAAGATATATTCCTGTAGCCTGTAAAGAAACCCAACCCACCCACCAACCAAAAAAAATACCCAACCAAATAAAACCTCAAAACAAGCTATGTATCAAAATATTTTATTTTAGAGGGGTTTATGCACAGCAACACAATTGATCTGGAACTGCTCTCATCAACATATGGATAACTGAGGTGTGAAGAAACCTCTCATGCCACACTTTTGCTGCATCGTCAGTCCTGGTCAGTGACAGTTCACATCAAAAGAGCCCAGTGGTGGGCTGTAAAGATCTTGTAAAACATCAAAGGATCAGGAAAAAAAAGGGCAAAATTTATTTAAACTAAAACCAGGTAATGCATTACACCCTTCTGTAAGGATTAAGGGCATTGGCTGAATCACTGACATCACAATGTCCACAGTGGAACTCTTCATTTTAGATATTAACCTTTTCTACCAACCATAACCTGTGACCATGTGGGACAAAGGGAGAAAAAGAGCACAAACCTCAGCTCTGGGAAATATTTCCTTGCATGGCAGCCACTGTGTTTCTGTGACTTTGCGTTGTGTATTTAGCTGAATTTTATTTTACTGGACTTGATCTTGGAGGTCTTTTCTAACCATAATGATTCTATGATTCTGTGAAAAGAGGTGAATCAGGCCTATGCAGCGTGAGGAAAAAGAGAGCTATATTAAACCATAGCTGGAATTTATGGCTGAGTCATGGGAACAGTTTATAGATCAGCAAGACAAATTTCAGAGGGACAAGAGACATTCATCCAAATCCTGTGCTTCCCTCCAAAAGCGTCTTGCTCACAACCACCATAAATGGAATTATTTCTGGTCAGGAACAAATGGGACAACCTCTTCCCATCTTATCTACCTTGTCCAGTTTGTGAGAAATTTGAGCCAAATTCCTGCTTGTGATTGTCTTGTGCTTCTTGTGGGGAACAACGCAGCTTCACACCCTGAGAGGCCGTGGTTTCTGGGAGATTTTGGCAATGCTTTTGCAGGAACATTCCCACAACAGAGCAAAGGACAAAGATTTGCTGGGCTTTTCCAGCTTGGGCCTGCACGTGGCTGGCTCAGTTCTTGAGTATGAGGGCAGCCTGGGACTACTTTTCCTTCTCTTGCTTTTTGTCTCTGTTTCCCAGAGTTTTTCATGCTTATCCACATGTTTTTGAATACAGTCGCTTGTCAAGCAAAGGGACTCTTGCTGCTTGCTGTGTAGATTTTAGAGCAGTTTTTAGGGACTTTCTTTGGTGTGCCTTTTGATGACGCATAGGAAAGTTACCGGTGCCAATCCCTCCCAGTGAAATGAGAGGTGAAAGGGTCAGAACCCTGCATCTTTCCAGCTCATAAATACCCCCCGAGAAGCCACTTGCTGGGCTGACCCCCCCGCTTCAGACATCAGTTGATCGTCCTTCTCCTGACTTGAGGAGCAGCCTGAGAAGGGAAGAGAGATTTCTGAAGTGAAAAGTGCCCTGTGATGAGATAGGGGAGCCAAAGAGACATGAACTGCTCCTGGACTCCCAGCCTGTGGATAAGAAACTCCGGCTGACACTTATGAGTGAGAGGGGGAAAAAATGCCTTAAACCCATGTGACACTTACATAACTTCAGGCCTGGGATGTTTTTCTCCCAAAGGAAGGACTAATGTTGCCAGGGGCAGTTTTCATGATAAGAGCAAGCCAGTAACCTCTGAAAACAGAGAGTTTCCAAAAAACAAGCCTTCAGGAGAAGACAGAATGTTCCACACCAAGCTTGTGCCCCTCTTGACTGCAGCAGGGTACAGAGGCTCCCAAAACTGATGTAAGCCAAAGAACTGAGACAAACAAGAGTTTTCGGGTGAAGCAAAGAGGATTTTTGATGTGGAGGATGCTGAAGAGTGGGAACACATAAGAAGAAGGGGAGAGAAGTGTTGGGAATGGGGTCACTTTGGAGCACAGGAGATGTGACTTTGCTCGGTGAGGTGAGGTCAAGGCAGTCATTTTTCTGGGAACTCCCTAAACTCAGCAGTTCCTCCTTATTCTTTGAAAGCCCTTAATTTTCCTCCAAGAAGCAGAGTGGGAGAGCACAGGAGGACTGGAGCAGGTCCTGTCCAACCTGAGTTTCCCTCTGAACTCTTTGAGATAGTGTAAAAAAGTAGGTGCTTAAGAGAAACCATGAAATATCTCACCTTTGTAGATACAGAATGTGTGACACAGGCAGGGAAGGGAGGTGTAGAGGATGATCACCACGGGTTGAATGTATACCTGGACTCATGTGAGTCCTTTGCCCGGGCATCCTCCAGAAGCTGCTCTTTGGTGGCCCATTAGCTGGTGGTGGTGAGGTAAGAGTGACACACTGCACTCAGGAGGTGACTGCCAGGCTGAGCCCAACATTGTCCAACCACATTTTGGCAATTTGGGACAAGTATTGACAATAGAATTCAGACTGACTGACCTCCTGCTTCAGATGTTTGCTCCCCTGCTGGTTTTGTGAGAGCAGGACACGCATCCGGAGGGGTGGGTTGGCAAATCTTACCCAGTGGTGTCAGTGGGTTCCTGCTCTGGTGCTTGTCTCCCCTCAGAGCTTTGCCTTCCCCCTCTATCAAAGCACGAAAGCCACCCCCACATTTGATTTCTGCATCCTTCAAACCGTGTGCTGCAGCCCCTTCTGCTTCCCCAGCAGTGGTGAGTCCACAGGCCCTTTGCAAATACCCTGTACAGGGACTGGTCATCAAAACTCCCCTGCCTGACTGCTTGGGTGTTAAATCACTATTTCTGTGCGCTAGGGAGGTGTCTGGAGGCAACACATGGACCTGCAGGAGCTGTTGGAGAGGCTGAAAAGGGATGGGCCTTTGTGCTTTCAGGAAATTTGGTGTGTCCCCCACAAACACTTCTCCGTACTCCCTTCTACTGATATTTAACACTGGTGTGTCCCAGCTTGTTCTGGGCAAAAAAAGACCCCAGGGCAAAGAGGCTCAGCAGGGTAAGTCTCCTACAGCTGGTAGGTCTCACCTCACAGGCACGTTTCAGTCTCAGCACTGGGGTCCCTGTACATGCTCTTGTTCTGTCTTGCAGTGGCTTCCCTGCCCTGTCCCTGTCCACGCTGTCCTCTTTGCTAATGGATCCAAGGCAGCAGGAGAGCAGGAATCAGGGGTGTCTCTGCAGTGACAGCTCTTCCTCTGTGAGCTGCACCTTGTCAAGCCAAAGCTGCCTGACCCTGGCATGTGTGCTTGAATCACTCCCCTGTTCCTCCTCTACATCCCCACCTGAGGTCAAGCTTTGAAAGAAAGGTCAGATCCATTTGAAGGCTGTCCAGAGAGGGACTGAATCACTCAATCATGAGTCATTGAAAATTTAATCGATGCAAATATTCATTTGCCAGCCTGTACGTCTGGGAGAGTTCCAGCCGGCCCACAGGCTTTGTGCCAACACAGTTGGGCTTCCCCTGGCTTGGAGGAGGTTTTTGCAGCAGGTAAACAAGGGGTGGGAGAGTTGTCAGACCACCAGAATGATCTTTTCTTCCCAGGGCCTGACTCATGGCAGGAGGGGAATCTCTGCGGAGAGCCTGTGTCATCACTGTGTCACCGCCTGGCAGCACTCCTGATTAGTGACCCTGATTCTGGGCTGTTGGATTTTTTGTTATCAGCATCAGAGGTGCTGGGCACAGCGATGCTGGCTGACTTGAAGAGCAGCTGAACATTCCCAGCTCTCCTAATAAGTCATTAACTACTCCAGAACCATCACTGAAGTGTGCAAGGAAATAAGCAATTACCTCCTGCCCTAGAGGAGCAGATCCTCTCCAGAACTAGAAAGTGTCTGGGGATAACAATGTAACCAGAATAATTAAATGCTCTTTTGTGTTTGTTAAATTCAGGATTATATTAGTAGTTTTACTCCCCCTTCCCAAAAGCAGGGGCAATTAACTTTGAGGCAACATTACGGGCATTGACTGACCTTCCATGAGCACAGCTGTGACTTTGCACTGGCTTTATATGGATCTGAATGACCAGAGCAAAAGTAAGGAAAAGGAGAAATAGGATCTGTATATCACAGAATCACAGAATCATTTAGGTTGGAAAAGACCTCTAAAATCATTGAGTCCAGCCTTTGACAGATCACCACTGTGCCAACTGGACCAAAATCCAAAGTGCCACATCCACTCATTCCCTGGACACCTCCAGGGATGGTGACTCCACCACCTCCCTGGGCAGCCCGTTCCAATGCCTGTCCACTCCTTCTGTGAAGAAGTTTTTTGTGATGAACCTGAACTTCCCCTGGCTCAGCCTGAGGCTGTGTCCTCTCATCTTGCCACCTGCTTCCCAGGAGCAGAGCCAGACCCCCACCTGGCTGCACCCTCCTGTCAGGGAGTTGTAGAGGGTGAGAAGGTCCCCCCTAAGCCTCCTTTTCTTCAGACTAAACTTCCCCTCAGCTGCTGCTAACAGAACTCACTCTCCAGACCCTTCATCAACTCTATTGCCCAGCCCCTCAATGTCTTTCTTCAAGTGAGTATTTGCCACATACAGACCATGGGCTTAAGGTTGTGCAGCCCAGCTCAGACCAGTGGAAAAAGGCCAGAACCGAGGTTATCTCTGTGGTGCTGCAGCAGAACATCAAAAGGATGCTGAGTCCCGCACAGACTTTAAAGAGAAATCTAGCTAAAGATAGGTTTCTTACCAAAATGCACCCATGTCAGAGCACTACATCATTGTGACATTTGAACTGCCCTTTATTTTCGGGTTATGATTTAATGCAGACATAGGATGACTTGTTTTGTCAAAAGTCGAGTCCACTCAGAAGGCTTGAATTCTTTCTGTCTTTAGGAGTGACCACTAAGCCTTGGGACTTTTCTTTGCCCTTTGTCTAAACAACAGTTCTGGCCTGATACATTTTGAGCTGGATTTTTCATTAATTTTTAATTTTTAATTGCCTCCCAGCTCAGGAGGCAGTCAGAACATACATTCAAATAAGATTTATTGTATTACTTCTACACCTAATCAGACTATTGCTATATTTATCTTAATCATGTATATTACTTCATTTATTTCAACACGAGTTCCCTTTGAATACCATTTCAAAGCATCATGACAGGCCTCCAATTAGTAAACAAGAGTTTGGAAGAACTTTAATGTTTGATACTTGTAATTAAATATTAAATGAAACACAGACCTCTCTTCCCTAAAGACAGTAAACTCACATCTTCTTTATATTTGTAAAGTTTGTTTTTATACATATAAATAAATATAGAGGCTTCAAAGAAGCTCTGTGGGTTTCTTATCCCCACGTTTTCCACATTTTCTGACTGCTTTGGACTGTATCTAACTGTGCGATTATTTCATTTGGGAACTGATAAATTGCTGCAAGTCAAACAGAACCATTTCTAAACTTTGGCCCAAGAGGTGAACGATATTTTAGAGGGGAGACTTTCCTGCCACTTTCCCTTGTGCCAGCTGATTTATTTGCTTTGGAAAAGGCTGCACTCACAGTACTTCCTGGCTGGAGTAGAAGTCCTGGGATTCCCATGGGGGAGACTGAACTCAACATGCTTCAAGACAAAAATTGTTCAAGACAAATAATTTGGACAAACCTGGGAAGAAGTACTAAATAGAACTGAAATCTTTGGTAATCAGCCAAGGGTAGGGGAAGTGTAAAATACCAAGGGATGAGTTGTGCTCTTTTATTCAGCATCATTTCCCTGCAAATAGCACAAGTAACATTCCTGCAGGGCAGGCATGCTGGAGATGACTGAAATTTAAAGTGTTTAGTTTGCTTAGGCAGGAAAACAGGAAAGAACAAAGTTTCTCAGTGTAAACAGAAATTTCATGTCTGTCAGACTGATTTTGTCCTGGAGAAAAAAACTCGATCAGACAAACAGAACCTATGGGATAAAATGTGAAAGCCAGAGAAGTAAAATTTTCCAGGCTCAGCCAGTTTATTGATCTCCTTTCAGCAACACAGAGATCATTTGCCACATTACCAGCTACTAGGGATTTACCTTATGTTGCAAAATAACTTGATGATTGACTTGGGGCTCCAAGTACCAGCAACAAGGCAGAGCTGAATCTGACTTTCATTACAAGGTCTCGCCCCAGACAAAGCCCAGCTGCTACGGCAGAGGTGAAATAGGCACAACCCAGCTCTCCTGAAACCCAAATTCTCATCAATTAGGGAACAAAAAAAAAATAGAGATAAATTGCAAAAAAAAAAAAAAAAAAAATTCACACAGTCTCAGCCATGAGATCTTGGTTCTTCAGGGTGCTCCTTAGTGTAGGGAGCATCAGCCCTTGGAGGAGCATCAGGGAAATGCACAGTGCTAAGTGCAGTCTCAATCATCCCAAATTTACCTGGCAGTGAGCTGACACATCCCTGGGACTCTGATTTATTCATACAGATGAAGGCTTGGCTGGCTTGTGCAGGCTGAGGATGAGGATGAAGGAAAGGTCAGTGGCCGTGGGCAGCGCTGCCATCCTCACAAGACCCACACGGTCCTTGGAGGGACCTGGGGGACATCACTGCTTCCCAGGGATGCAGCACAGCCAGAGCCATGCAAAGCATCCAGCACTGCTGTAATTTCTTTGTTATTGTCATTGCCATTTCCCTCTTTTTGAAAGGGAGGAGGGGTATTTATTTTATTTTATTAGATCTCACTGAGCCTTTGGAAGGGAAGGGAAATGTATGTGGGAGGAGAGAGGGAGAGGTCCTGGCATGGCTATTGCTAGAGACAGGGTAATGGCCGAGACATTTGATAAATAATTCTGTTTAATTTAAGCCTCAGGAGCTTCTAATCAAATTGCATCACCTGTGGTTCTGCTGCTTTCTTCCAGGCCAGAGAGAGGGAAGGAAAAAAGCCAACAGAAAACCCTGACCTTTGCTACAGCCAGCTGTGAATGGAGAATTTCCAAGCCTGAGTGAGCCAGGGGAAGTTGAAGGGAAGCATGTTCTCTCTACTAGCCCTTTCCCTGGAGAGCCCAGGGGTGGATGCTGAGCCAAGGTTCCGTCTGAAGGAGTCTGGGCAGCTGGTGGGGTTATCACGGGTACCAGGCCAGCCAAGCACTGGAGGGGATGCAGAGAGACAGCTTTGCCTTGCTCAGTGGCAAAACAAGTGGCAAAACAAGTGGCAAAACAAGTGGCACACAGTCCCCCAAAAAGCTCACCCCAAAGTCAAACACCAGCTTTTGCATTTCCCTCCATGGGTAATATAAGCCTGGAGCTGAAAGTGAAAAATTTTGCCTTGATGCTGCTGAGATTGATGTGCTGCTACATGGTTAGGGCAATAATAGCCCATCCTAGAGCTATGAGGGCTACAGAATATCTAATTTTAATAGTTCCTGCTCTTTTAAAGGGAAAAGCAGAATTTTCAGCTGGGGGGAAAAAAAAAGTTTTTTTAAAGGTTTTCTTCATTATGTAGGTTAAAACTGGCATCAGTGTCCCAGAAACAGCAACTGCCTTGCTGCAATATTTTGAAAATACCTGGGACCTCAGGCTGGGAAAGAAAAGCTTGGAAAGCAATGGTTGGAGAAGGCTGTGATGACCTGGAAGATGACTGATATTCATCCTCATTGAACTGGCAGTAAATCTGAAAGGGATAACTGCATTTTGATCTCGGTATGAACTCTTTAGTTTCCAGCTCCACAAGCGCGGGGTTAGATTTGCACTGTGCAGACTGTACTGGGCACACACCTTTTTAGGTCTGAGTCATCCACGCAAGCTCTGCTCAGGTGAGAAGGGGCAAGGGAGACGTGGAGTGGTCCCAGAAGCAGATGCTGCTGCACAGCAGCCCTTGGCTCTCCTGCTCACGCAGCACAGAATTCTTCTTTCTCTGTTACTACTGGGAAGTGGCTTGGATGTAGCTGGGAGCAAGGAGGGATACAGACATTATGAGTTAACCAGAAAAAAACATCCTTATTTTGGGTTAAGGAAAAAAAAATAAAAGGGAAGTCTGGAGAGGGATTTAACTCTAGAGTGCTCACACAGCTTAAAAATGTCCCTGTCTGAGCCAGAGCTTTGAAATTTGGTAAGTCTGGACACAGTGAAGGGAACGATGTGGGAAAAGCAGAGGGGATGTGTAGGAAAAGGGGACAGATCTGCAGAGGTGCATCAGAGGGGCAGGAAACCCAGCAAAGGGCCAAGAGCATGCATGGCAAAGCAAGTTCAGTTTTAGCTGGGGGAACAACGTGATGTGTCCCTTTTGGGGCACTGGAAGGAGAACCAGCAGGAATTACAGCACACAGCACGTTTTTCTGAGGTGAGTGAGCGCCAAGGGGCTCAGAATCAGCCCTGTGGCCCGAGGCAGTGCACAGGGAGTTACTGAGAAGGGGCAGATGGAGGGACACGGGTTGTGGGCATGGGAAGGGGCAGAAAAATGCAGGAACAGAGCCCTGTAGCTGCAGATGCCACGATGAAGCACCTGCAGAAGCTCAGCTGGGAATACCCATCCCATCCATGGAGAGGAGACAGAGCAGAAGCATTTTTGGTGGGTCATCGAGTTGTGCTGGGTGCCCGCCCCCATGAAAGTACTGCTTAGGCCACCCCTCCTGTTAAGGAGGGCTGAAACTGGGAGACAAAGGGTGCCTGAAGCCCAGTCTGAGGCACAGCTCTGTTTGTGGATGGGTGAATCTTGCACTGAACCCGCCAAGGGCTCACATCGAGTCCCAGCTCTTCAGATTCATTCTGAGGGATATTTTTTTCTCTGTTTAGACCAAAGACCAGGCCAGCCCTTAAAGACAGCCCCATCCCATGCAGATCCATGGCCAGCTGTCTCCTGCAATCAGATCAGGACAGGCAAAAGCCCATCTAAACTGCGGTGCATGGGTTTTTGGAGAAGCCACGTGAGAGCTGGCCCTTGCCTTCGGGAACCTCCTCAGTCCTCGGGGTGAGGAACAGGGTGACTTTTATTTTAGCAAGGACAGGAACAAGAGGAGACCACAGTGTTCATCTGATTTGCCTTTCTGCACGGTGAGGGAAGGTCATGAGGATGTGCCCAGGGATTCCTGCAGCCATCCCAGGCTTTTTGGATGAGGTGACGGGCACCAGCTGCAACATTTATAATTCCCTGCCTGCTCCCCAAGTGTGTGCCTACCCACAGCCCAAGGAAACGAGAGCTAAATGCGGATTTCAGAAGAATATTATAATAATGATAATCACACTAGAGCTGCATTGCTCACATGGATGTGTTTGGGGGGTGCATGCCATCATTTGGGAGGGTGGAGCACATGCTCAGGCAACACCGACCCTGTCGTTTCCATGCCATTGGTTTTTTAAAGGAAACATTCAATTAAAATCCCATTTAGTCTGGCTAAGCAGAGGCCTGGATTATTTGACTGATAAAGAGAAGATAAGGCTTCAGAAGCATCACACATGTTTAGAGCACTAACTGCTGAAGTTTGTGCTAGGACATAAATCCTCCTGGAGACCTGGCTTACTTGAGTTAAACGCTACAATATTCATCCTGACTTTTTATTTCCCTGACATCTCACGGACCCTGCAGCCTTGAGCTGGGCGTTAGGGAGCTGCACACAGAATCTGGAGAGGTTTGGTGCCTTGGTGTAGGACCAGGAAGGCTGGATGGCAGAAAGCTCCCTAGGCGGTCTTGCAGGAGTGTGAAAAAAAGTGCCATGTCTTCAATTCTGCCCTTTGCCAAAAATTACAGGTCTTCTGGTGGGAGTTCCCACACACTCAGGCTTTGTAAACTGTAATTAAGGAACTGCTGAATAGCAATTTTAAATAAGAACATTTTCAATGTAGCTCTTGGAAGTTGGAATTAGCGGTAATTCGTGAGTGGATTCAAGCATTTATAAAAATGTCACACCCTCTGCGTAAGGAAACCCTGGATCTGAGTTTTTTCAAGTGTTTTGACCTACATTATTGGAAGATTTTCAGGCTGGATTATCACAAGCACTGACCATTTATTTTGGTATCTGTACACAATCTCTTTAAAAACGCAGTCCTAGTCATACCTGCATAAATTCTCCAAGAATAATTTGCTGATAAATACCTGCTGAAGTAAAAAATGCCAACTAAACATAGCCTTCAATTCAAAGCTGAATTTCCTTTCTTGTATGTCAGACTACTTGAATTACTGGAACAATAATGGACCTGGATGATTATTACAACATCTACATCCATATTTTAGTTGCAATTAAACTTTCCGAAAAAAGGCCCCGGTTTATTTAATAAAAACAAACACTTTGTTTCCTAAAAAAAAAAAAGACTTTGCAAATACAATCATTATAATCCAGTTCCAGAAGAATGAAGAAAAAGATCAATCCAGAATTCATTAAATGTTTTATGTGTCAAGATGACCTTTAAGGTTTGCTGGTAATCTACATTTTCAAATGTTTAGGCCTTTTTTTTCAGACTCTCAGAGTGAACAAAGCAGCACTGATCATATTTATTGTCTAGCAAATGGGGGACTTTCTGACCATTTTATGTCTACACATTTTATTTTGTTTCAGGATAACAATTATGGGCTTCAGCAAAATAAGGTGCCCTGGAAATGCAGGTGTTGTGAGCTGTTTCTCCACCAGAGTGGAGGAGAAAGAGTTGTTTCAAGGAAAACATCAGGGATGCATCTGCCATCCAACCCCCTCGAAGGAGCACGTACCACATCTTTCTCATTCTTACACCCCGAGAGAAAGAATTTTTCTGACCAGAATTAACTTGCCTCAAATATGGCATCATCCTCAGGGTTGCTCCTGGATGGAGTTTGGTCCCACGCCCTCTTTCCCCCAAAAGCTAAACCATTTTGAAAACTAGTTGTGTTTTACTGAGGAGAATTGTGCACGAATCTCTGTTAGATTCTGGTGTCTCCCAGGATAAGAAATTATTGTAAAATTGGGTATTTCAGGTAACTGGATTCTAGATAAAATACAGGAGCCCAAGTTAGGGAGGCAAACCAAGGACAGGATTGGCAGAAACAAGGCTGTTGCATGGGAAGTCACCCATCTAGAGAGAGAAAGTGGCTTTGCTCCTGCCTTTGTCTGGGTGAAAGCTCGGAAACCTGCTGGTAGCAGTGACCAAAACGCTGGCTTGTGACATGATAGCTCCTGTGATGTGTGACACCCAGCCCAAAGCTGGAGCTGCTGCTGGATCTCATGCCTGCTGGAAGCCGTGGAAGTCCAGTTCTTCAGGGCAGAGCCTCTCTACCTGAAGGCACATCCCATACCTGCATTTTTAGGGGTAAGAAAATTGGGTTTTGTCCCTACAGCTGAGAAGTCATGAGGCAGGGCATTAAGCATGGTCTAAGGCTCCTGGGCTTCTTTGTAAACCATCTCCCTCAGAATTCCCTTGTGCCTCATCAGTTCAACGCTTGGCCACAAAAGAAAGAGAGACAATAATGATTTGCTTACGTGGGATGGGAAATGGGGTGGCATGGGGAGGCTTTGCCCATGGTTTCACATAAAGGGTGGGGCAGAGCAGGACACACATCCCACCTGCTGCTCTTCTCCACTCCTGCTGTATTTTTCCTGCAGCAGAGACCTTTTCTGTCAAAGAGAAAGGGCTGATTGACAGCACCAAGGGGCAAGACCTTGCTTTCCCCTGCAAAACAGGTATGTCCCTCTTGTGAAAGGACCACCTGCCAGGTCCTCAGCCTCTCTGCTATGGCTATTAATAATCACTTCCCGTGATTTCCATAGCTTTCTGATGCAGTACTTGACCTCTTGTAACTGTGTCCAGATCCCCCACTCATGTGTAACTCATGTTACACTTCCTCCCTCGCAGCCGTGGTGCTGGGGATGGGCTGGACCTCTCTCCTCCTTGCCGTCCCTCCCCGGAGCCCGCGTGCCGCTATCCCCACTTTCATCTCCCCCAGCATCCGACGCCGTTCCTCTCCTCACTGCTCTGGCAGCTCTCCACTGTTCCTGTTCAGATTTAAACACCAGGTTGCACCTGTTGGTTGAGCTCTTGACTGGGAGGAACCCCAGAGGAAAGTGACCCCGCGTGTCTGGCTGAGCCATCCCCCCGTGCTAATGGAAAAGCGCTAAAGCCACCAGGGTGTTCCTCCAGGCTATTTGTATCCCTGTGTTGACTGCCTCCTTGGAAAAGAATTCAGTTGCTTAACTGATTGTAACACTTTTTTATTTCTTTTTTTTTTTTCCTCCCTCCTCTGCCAGTCCAGCAGCCTCAGGACTCGATTTCTCACATTTATTTGGTTGCTGCTGTGCAGCAGGAGGTGATTTTATGACATTAGGCAGCACATCCTCATTCCTCCATGTGTCAGGGAGCTTGATGTTGTCCCAGCACAGGGTCTTTCTTCAATGAAAACAAGTGGGGTTTATGCAGCTCTGGCTTTCCAGGAGGACTTTATTCACCTCTACACAGGGCTTTGCACAAAGAGTTGCATCTTCCCAAGTTGTTTCCTAATTTTGTGGCTTCCTATGTGTCTGTGGGTGGGCCCCAGGAATGGGGGCTTCACAATATGAAGGATGTGAAAGAAACATTGGCTGGGAACCTTCACTCAGGCAGCACAATCACAGAATAAGCTGAGTTGGAAGGGACCCACAAGGATCATCGAGTCCAATTCCTGACCCTGACAGGACACCGCAAGAGTCACACCATCTGCCTTGAGAGAATTGTTCAAACACTTCTTGAGCTCTGTCAGGTTTTGTTCTGTGACCACTGTCCTGGGGAGCCTGTTCCAGTGCCCAGCCACCCTCTGGGTGAAGAACCTTTCCCTAATACCCAACCTAAACTTCCCCTGACACAACTTCATGCTGTTCCCTCGGGTCCCTTCACTGGTCACAGAGATCAGTGCCTGCCCCTCTGCTTCCCCTCCTGAGGAAGCTGCAGACCATGATGAGATCTCCTCTCAATCTCCCATTCTCCGGGCTGAACAAACCAGCCTGCAAGAGTCCCTAAAAAATGAATATCAACACAGCCAGCTGGGTTCTCCCTGGTGAGGATATCCATCAACCAGAAGAACCATCAACCTGGGACCTTGTGGCAGCCCAGAAGTCACTCTGGGGGGAAGTAGGGACAATGTATTTTCCTTTCTGCTGTTAAAAGCTCTGAAAGTCACATATTAAGCACACCCTCAGATCACCCTGTGGCAACCCATATCTGGATACCTCACAACAGGCCATAAGGAGCTTTCAGAGGTCCCTCAAACAAGCCTCTTGCTATCTCCCATCAGCCAGCACCTTCTCAGGGTGGCTCAGCTCTGATAAGAGATGCCCTTATTTTCTTTGGGTTCTCAGTGTGACAAATGTATTCCTCCCAGTGCTGCTGAGGAGGGATGATACCATGTGTAATAGGCAACAAGGAGAGCGGAGAGGGAGGGCAAAACAGCCTGACAGCTGCTTCTCAAGTAGACCATCAACAACTATCTGCTAGGAAATTTAAAATAAAACAGGGAATAGTTCCTTTTTACACCTTTCCTTCATTTTTTCCACTGGCTAGCAGGTAGGCTTTTGCATCCAGCAAAATAACAGGCATTTCCATGAGCTGTTTATTTGACAGGGTATTGGAGGAAGGTGAATGATTAGGTCCAGGGGGGTGCTAATAGGGCCATTTCATGCTGTGGTGATTGGTGGACTGATAGAATGGATTATGTGCCTATAATGATCATTTTTTGCTGCTGGGTGGTCACCATTTCCCATTGAAAATCTGCTTGTCAGGGCACCAAGACATTTTTCCGTGGGTGTTTCTTATTGTTATTTAAAGGTAAGGAAATTATTTCAAAAGCAAGAATTAAGCTTGGTTGCCAACAGGAAGGAGATAAAGCTGGAAAAAAAAAAAAAAAGAAAAGCCATTGGGAATCTGACAGCCCTCCCCACATGCAGCCACACTCCTGCGGGATGGGGGGATGCATGGGCTGTCACCGGCCCCCACATTCTGCTTTGACATGGAGAGCTGGGAATCAATCACTTTGATGTCTTATCTTATCCCTGAAGATAGATAGCAGTGGCTTGCTCGGTGGCTGCCGTACTGCTGCTCTAACACACCCTTTTGAAGTACTAGAGCAGCACTCGAGCGGCTGTTGCGAGAGCGGAAAAGCTGACACCAACTGCTTTGGGGCACGGCCACCGGGGACGTGGGGAGGGTGATGCCTTTGCGCTGGGTGGCACCTCTCCTTGTCACCCACGGCTGTCACAGCAGGGGCTGGCGGTGGTGGCTTTGCACACGCATCTCCCACCCCCGGGCGCCTCTGCCCTGGGCACGTTCGCAGCTCTGCCGGCTTTTGTTCCACGGAGATGCACTTGCTGAGAGTGGAGATAGCAGAAAAAGGCAGGGAAGCATTCAAACATGTTCCTCTGGTTCTCGGGGCTGAGCTGTCTCACTGGCATTTGGGTATCCAAACTCAGCTGCTGACTCCATCCCTGGCAAATCTCTGTGGACAGCATGAACTGGGTTCCTATCAACGCCCTTAATAAGAATCTTCTTCTGCCCCTCCAGTGTCTCCCCACGCAGGTTGTTTCTTGTTCTTTCTGGTTTGTTCTTCCTGCCATCCAGCAGACACAACCTCTCTCATGCTCCCACAGACCGAAAAGGCAAAAGTTTACTCCAAATTTACATTATCCAAACTTGCAGCAGTGTTTTCCCTGGCCTTTGGCAAGCAGAGTCCTGCTCTCCATTTCTCCATCCCTTTGTGTTGGCTGGCACACCTCTCTGCTTTTAACTTGCTTTGCCTTCCTTTTGCATCAGGCAGAGCAGTCAGATTGTGTTTTCAAAACCTCTCCTGTCTGTTTCTTTCTGCCTCTAATTCCCAGCTCTAACCTGCCCCACACCTTCTCCTTCTCAGTCACATAATTTTTGAAAAAGCAACATCATGTTTTCCTGTAGACACCTAGAAATACCAGTAAAGTGCCCTCATTGCCCTCCTTTGAACTTGCCTTTGCTGCAAGAGAGCCCTGGGTAGTAATTAGGTTGCTGATGGATGAGTATCTTGGCCACGATGCTGACAGAAACCACTTCATTTCCCAGTAATCCATTGCACCTGTTATTAAATGTTTTCTTTCCTTCAGCCTGGAAACTCTTGTGAGGGTTTTTTATTTGGCATTTTTAGACCCTGGAACAAAGATATCCTGGGCTCTCTTGAGTGCTATAGGAACTTAAGTGCCAAATAAAAGGGTAGTAATTTAGAGCTGACCACTTCTATGTAGTTCAGAGCTGAGGATAAAAATCAGTTGAGTTGCTTTCAAAGGTTTCTTCTATATGCATCAGTTGAATGGAAGCCAAAGGCTCTTTTCTTTGTCAGCTTGGCTAGTTTGTTTGCAGTGCTACTGTGAAATTTCCTTCCTTCTGGTGGTTTATTTTGTGGATTTTTTTTTGTTTGAGTTTTTGTTTGTTTCTTTGTTGTTTTTTGTTTGTTTGCTTTTGTTTGCTTGATTTTTTTTTTGTTGGGTTTTGCTTGTTTGGTTTTTTGTGTTTTCTTGGGGTTTTTTGTTGTTGTTGTTTTGGGGGTTTGTTTTGTTTTGTTTTGGTTTGGTTTGGTTTTTTTGCCAAAGAATTGAAGCCTTGATGTTTTAACGAAAATCATGTACCTCCCTGGCCCCCAAATCACCGCTGTGGCGCATCACAGTCCCTGTGTTACTGTGCAGATCCTGGAAACAGCATATTGAGACATGACCAAGCCTGATTCACAAAGTATCACTGCTGCCATCCGTCACCAGAAACCTCCTGAGAAATGTTTTTTTTCCTCGCCTTATTTAATCAGTCCAAATGGAAAGCTCATAGCAATGGAAAGTGGACACTGCTTGGTTTAAAGATAATAAAGTGTTTGGTCAAAACCCTGAATGAAATTCACAGAAGGGACCCCATCAGCCTGACTCCCAGACAAAATTCCAGCTGCTTTTTGCAGAACTGATCCATTGGTGTGTCTTGGTGCTGACACAAATTCTTTGTACCAGGAGGAGCCATTCCTAGGTCTTCTCCCATTTCATACGATAATTAAGGTTGGAAAAGACCTCTGAGATCATCAAGTCCAACCATTAAACCAGCACTGCCAGATCCCCAGCCATCGCACCTGCACATTTTCTGCACATTTCCAGGGATGATGGTTCCACCATTTCCCTGGCAGCCTGTTCCAATGCCTGACCACCCTTGCAGTGAAGAAAAATTTCAACGTCCTCCTTCCTCACCCACAAATCCCAGCAGTTCTTGCAGAGCCTGGTGGATCACACTGCCCATATATCCAGCCCAGTTCTCCTTTACGAGCCTCTTCTCTGGTGACCAGCAGAAACAACTGTCCAAGTGACCTGATGGATTAAATGTCTGCCTCCAGTACCCCTGCTTGCAGTTTAAAGTCCAAATTATAAATCTAAAGGCAATATCTGGGTAGTATCTCCTCAAAGCTTTCTCTGTTGGCCCAGCTACACCTCATTTTCTCTTCATCAGTCTGAGTCATTTTAAAGTGTCGTATTTTCCTGGCCTTAAATGAGAACACTCACAACTTTTTATTCTGTATTTTTCAATTTTTCATCCTATGGATTCTGAAAGTGAAATTGTTTAATTAAATGAGTCCAGTTCTGCTTCAATTTATATAGCCAAATATTAGAATATAATTCTGTGAGACAAAGTCACCCAGATCCCAATTTTCATCTGGCAATAGTATTTGGTAGCAGATCATGGCTGAAAGTCGTTGTTCTCAGTTATTTTTACACTGTGGAGAAAAAGTGACTTGGTGGCAGGATTCCTTCAGAGGCCTGGGCAAAACTGATTGTATTTTTTACTAAATTACTGTTTAGCAATCCAAAAATGTCCTTTGCTATTTGCTGGCATGTGAAAAGACACACTAAATGGCACTTGGGGGTTAATTTTCATGACCCTGACCCTACCTCTCAACAAGATAGATTACATTTTCAATTCTATTCCTTGGTGTATAAGAGGGAATCATTTTGTAGAAAATGAGAATTGATCCAAATCTTCACCCTAAAGTCAAAATGCAGTTTTATTGACCAGAAAGGGGGAAAAAAAAAAAAAAAGGATGCATTCTTTAGAGGCGTGTTCCCCATGATATTCTCCGTGACAGAACAGCATGAAGTGGGAGCAGAGCTGCCACCTCAGTGGAGAAACCAAAGTCTGGAGAAGGACAGGCCATGCCTGGGAGACCCTGCTCCTCCTATGGGCCCATCTGTGAGCAGTTTGTGTGCAGCATCCATGCATTTTTCTTCTGTTCACAGGATTTGGTTTGCTGCCTCCCTGCCCTCTGTGCCTCTTCCAGCCTGACACTGCAGCTATCAGGGGCCATACATGGTCTGGATAAAAGGCCAAGGGGGTTTTCCAAAGTGTGACAGGGGCCAGGCACTTTCCTTCTGTTGGAAGTCCCTGGGAGGTGCTGTCTGTGCTGCCCTTCACGGGGTGAAGGAAAGCGATGACTTTTGGGTGACGGGCACCCCACAAGAGATCCGGGGGCATCAACAATAGGGCACAGCTCATGTACCCTCCTGGGGCCAGCTGGGGACAGCCTGCAAGCCAAGCAGGCTTGGGGACTTCGTCCTGCTGTCCTGCCGAGGCAGAAGCACCGATTTGACTTCTGGCCATGCCCGGGGCCAGCTGTCACTTTGGGAAACATCATTTCATTGCTCTGCTCCCACATCTCCTTGCTCAACTTTGGCTTTTCTGGGCTTATCTACACTGCTGGTCCTCCAGGAACACTCTGGGCATCAGCCCTGGCCAGGTGTCTCTGGTTGGGTATTAGGCCTGACGGCATTTTATTTTCCCCTTCCCTTGAGTAGCTAAAAATAACAAAAATGTTCCTAACCTTTCCCCTAGGAGAAAAATGCTGGAAAATATGAGCCTTAAGGGCGAAACAAGCCCAAATTTCTCCCTTTCATAAGACATATAAGAAAATCCCCAGGTTTTTCCTTATTGTAGGGCTGAAGAGTTTTACAGCCCACTCACCACATGGCTCTGAATATTTAGGCTGGCACTACCAGTGCCAAGCTGGGCATGCCGGCGTTTTACTCTCAACATTTCGTGTGCTGGCGTGCAGCCAGGCTGGAGGAATCTCTGTAATCACAGGAGTTGAAAATTAAAAACCCGTCAGATCCCCGACCCGACAACAAAGCCTTTCTGCGGGAGGCAGAGGGCAGTGTTTGCACAGACATAATCATCATCAGCATGAGCGGGTCAAGTTCATCCCTGGTGTTCTCTCCGTGCTTCGCTTTGGGGTGAGGGTGGTGGGGTTCTCTTTGGGGTGATGATGGTGGTCCACTGTGATTCAGTGAGATAAATGTCAGCTTGGATGTGCTTGGGGAATGTTTTGGGGGTGGTTGTAGTGCTCACCTGTTCTGAAAAACTGCCACAAGTCCCCATGGAGCCCCTTGAGACTGGGGGTCACAGCTCCTCCCTTGGGACAGCGGTATCAGGGAGCCCCAGTGGGTTTTCTCCCCAGCTGGGGGAATTGCCCTGCACTGAGCAGTCAGAAGCTGAGTCACAAATGTTATAGGCTTCACAGGAGGCAGCTGCTCACGAGTTCAGCTCTTTGGTCCTGTCCCTGGGGCACTCATGGAGCTGGAGAGGGGAAAAGTGCCCACTACGTTACGCTGCTGGTTGCATTTAATAAGTCTCCCTTAATGTTAGCTGTATGCAGCCAGCTGATCCTGGAGAGGCAGGAGGGGGGCAATATGCCTGTGTGCATGCCTAGGAGGCTAATTTGATCTCCTGCCTGCCTCCCCCCGGTCCGCCACCTCAAAACAAACCTACAGCGTGGCAGTGTGCCTCACGGATTAGCAAGGGGAGAGCACGGCACAGGCTCGCTTCTGGGAAGTGACACCGGCTAATGGCACGGCAGGGCACTCACAGCCTCGGAGCCGGCCCTTTGGCAGGAGCCTGCAAGTCTGAAATCAATACCCCCAGCGCTTCCTGTGCCCCCCTGCTCCTGCCCGTCCCCTCCAGAGCCGAGCTTTCCCAGGGTCACGGCTCAGATCCGCCTCATCCGGATGCTCCCCGAGACAAAACACTATCTAAGGCTAAAGTATTGGAAAACGGAAGGAAAACTTTTCCCGAGCTAAAACTCAGTTTGTGTTTACAAACAGGGCTGCTTTAGGAAACCAATGAACTCCACACTTCCCTGCTGGTACCCTCAGGGGAAAAATATCACAGCTCTGAAGCGCTATTCCTACAGAAACACTTTGTGTGCGGCTGTAGAGACCACTGTACCATCCTTTTGAACAGGGAGTACATAAATATTTCCTAGGCATCTCCTTGGTGTTACCTGCAAGAGGCAGCTTCCCCTCTGCAGCACCAGCTGCATTCCACATTATGGTAAAGACGACACAGGGACACTCTTCTGCCACTCGATGCTAACCACCCTGTGATTAAATCCAGCCTTGCTTTAGCTTCGCTGTGCCACTGGAGCTGAGTCAAGGTGTAATTTATCCCGCATAGTTTAGGAGTTCCTCATGAGCTTTCAGCAGAGGAGAAATGCACTCCCTGCCCGTGGTGCACTCAAACAGCTGATTGAGCATCCCAGCTCTGAGCTGAGCAGGATCTGGGAGGAGGGCCCTGCAGCAGATGGTGTGTAAAGGGATGTGTGGCACGGCCACACTGTTTAACCACTGAGAAATGCAAGTTATCTCTGAGACAGCCTCTCCCACCCATCAGAGCCACAGCACTGCTCTCACCGAAGGGTGGGAATCACTGTCCCCCAGTTTCAGTCAAGCAGCTGCTGAATGCTAAGGGATCCAGGAGGGATGGGAACTGTCTGTAATCATGCACATGTTTGGTGCCTCAGTGCTTCGGGAACCAAACAAGATCACATCTCCTCTTCCAGGCTCTCTCCTCCAGTCAGTGCCTCAAACTTTCTCGACGATTTTTCATATTTCTTTCTAAATAGTTCTAATAATAAAAGAATAATGTATTTAATACATTAATATATATTATAAAATTGTATATTATATATCAATACACAAGTAAAATTAATCATTCACTATAACTATAATGATATTATGTATTATAATTTATATGCAATTACATCTAATATATATTATACAATTAAAAATACATTTAATAATAATTTTTCCCCCTGATTTTTCCTAAACACACAGCACTCTTCCAGCACCAGTGCACAGGTTTCTGCTCTGGATCCAGTCCTAAAGCCAGGCTCTTCTTGCATGGTATAATTCTGATCAGCCTCACACATTCCTCTGATCAGTCTCGCAACTCAGTTCTTTTCATTGTAAAAAGCTTATTTAACACCTCCATCTCTCCTGAATAAAGAATGACCATCCCACCTTCATGGAACATAGCTGGGACCAGGTCCCAAACCTCTTAAACACCCGGGGCCCCTCACAGTGGGGGAACAGCGCACTCTTAGGTTCACCCCGCGTGGGATGTGTTTTGTTAAACATTTAAAGAGTTCTAGGAAAGAAATTATTTTTGTAGAGCGTTTCTCTTGGGTCATTTTGCAGCATGGGCTGATTTTGGTCCCATCCAAGGCTCATCAGAGGTCCTGTGCCACTCCGTGGCCCTGCACAAGCCCACTGCTGCCCTAGTGCTTGGGGATGGCTGCCTGGAGCTCCAGGTTTTTTGTTCAAGAGGAACATTGCCCTTGTATGGAAAACCCCGCTATGAAAAGCCAGTGTCCACAAAGGAGACAGAGGAGTCCTTCAGCTTTATTTGGATAAAGGGAGAGACTCCGCTGGGGCACAGCCTGCAGGGTTTTCTCTCTCAAGGTTTTGGAGAGTGCAGCCTCCTTTTATTCCAAACTCCCGGCCACACGGTGCCCTCTTCCCTTCCCCACTGCTGAGGTACAAGGAAGGTGCAGCCTTCCCAAATGGTCTACCACATATTCCCCCCTTAAACATGTCCTTTTCCCACAAAGTTCAGAAACTGAGGCTTGTGTGGCCCCATTTGTCTGTTTTAGGTGTGAAGCTGTCTGGGTTCTGTAACAAACCTGCAGCTTGAAGTTGGTAGAGACATTAAGTCCTATTTGAAAGACGTCAACACCCATCCCTTCACCCATGGAATTGTTTGCGCAGACAGTAGAAAACATCTTCCCTATCAACCTCACACCCACTCCAGCCTTCACCATCCTTATTACCTTCGTAGCTTTGAAGGTTTCCACCATGACATCCTGTCCAAAACCTTGCCCCCTTCACACCTCTTTGGGTTTTCTATAGGAAATACTTCAAAGGCAGATCTGAGCCCAGTGGCCTCCCATGCAGAAATTAACTTTTTCAGTAAACCCATGTCAGGATTTCTGGTTTGCCTTCCTCCAGTGTTGTGGAAGGAAAAGCAGTCTTCGGTTTTAAGCATTTCACAATTTAAAGTTGGTCCCTCTAGAAAATGAACTAAAGCCTTTTGCCCGTGGAATTATTTTAGCAAAACTTTTAGCAAAATCTTTTAAAATCCCTGGAGTCCTCAGCATGAGTTCAGAGTGATGAGGGCTTGGAGGGCCTTGGGGGGCTTTGCTGCAGGGTAGTGAGGGGGTCAGTGGTACTTTCATGGGGCAAATTATTTTCCCTTTCATGGGGAAAACACTGGGGCAGTGAGAAAATGGAGGCCAGTGTGAAGTGCGGATGGTGGAGGGCTGTACAGGCAGGACTCAAGCAAAGAACAAGTCCCAGATTACTCTGAAAAGCCCAAGAACAAGCCCACTTCTTAGGGAAGCGCTTATTTTAATTAGGTCGGCATTTGTGGCCAGTCAAGCTTCCACTTCAGGTATTTTCCGAAAATTCAGCAAAGCTTCAGACAGGGTAATTCCAACATTTTTAGCACCACCTCTGTGGTGCTGGGGCTGCCGTGGTTGCTTACAGCTCTCACCATTGGACACTGCTGGTCACACCTGTTGGGAAGGCACCAGGAATGCTCAAATCACCTCAGGAGAGTACTTTGTAAAACAGCATTTTCAAGGGAAAGATATTTTTTGCTTCCGTGTGTTGGTGAAAAAAATTGAAAATATCTGCACTGGAGTGACTTCGCGCAATCTGATATTTAGAGCTGGAGATAAGCCCTGGGGAGCGATGGGCCCCATGGCTGAGGATGTGTGGGAGCTCACAAGAGCTGCCTGCCCAGCAATGCCTCAGCAGCACCTTGGGCACCAGCCTGGCAAGAGAGCTGCTTCACTAACGCGTGGGTTTCAGAAAAGCTGGATCCCCTTTAGTTCAAGGAGGAGAACGTCCTCAGAGCTCCCAAATCCGCTTTTTAAAAACTTATTTTTATTTTTCTTTTCCCCCCGGGAGAGGCTCCTGCTCTGCTGCCAGCGCTCCGACGTGAGCTCGGCGCGGCTCTCCTTCATGGGACACTGGGCAGGGAGGGCTCTGCAGCGCTGCACAGCAGCACTCGGCGAGCACTGGGATGTGACAGCTGCGTGGGAGCTGCAGCAGCCTGGTGGCAGAGCCTCGGGGCAGGACCAGGCTACACTTCCTACGTGGCAGGAGACACCTCTGACTCCGTGCTCAGGGACTCCAGGCAGCGTGCTGCCCTCAGGCACCGAGCAGCGGGAGCAGCAAGTGTGGTCATGGCATGTTGCTGCTGCAGAGATTGAAGTTTACACTGCATTTATTTTCTCACAGCAGAAGCCTCTTTTAATGCACATTCAGAGCTTGTATACAAAGGTTTGCTTCTTAGGAAAAAAAAAAGAATCTGGCAGGAATCCGTTTGTTCCCAAAAGTCCCCGACGGGAACTATTGTTCATTTAAGAGGTGTCCCGCTGCCCAAGAGCACTCTTCAGCTATCAGGAGTGCTGCACAAGTTATCACAAAAAAAGCTTCGTGGGAAGTCAGATTTGGGAAAAACGTAATCCCCTACTTATTTTTGCACAAGTTTTCAACATCTGGCTCATTGCTCAAACCAGGCCACATCCCCTCTGAACAGCTCTGTCTCCAAAGATGGTGTTGGAGTACCCTGGCGTGCCTGACCCCTGCGCCTCCAGGGATGCTCCATGCCAACATATGCATTGCATAGATCGGGATATTCTCAGCCAAGACAATAGATTTAATCCTTGGTGATAGTGTGTAAATAAAACAGACTTTAACATCTGGTCTTTGGTCTTTAAAACACAATGGCACTTCGTAAATAATACAACGTTGTAACTCCCAGAAGGCACTAACAAGTACTTTATTAGGTGTCACGTCAGTGCCCCATTTTCCAGCAACTGCCCAGAACTAGATGTGCTATAATTCAGTTACACTGTAAGTAGCTACTAATGAGGCACATTATTATAAAGAGCCAATGCCGCGCAGCTAGACCGCAGTAAATCTGGAGTAAATCCAGTGAAATCAGTGCTAAAGCATGGATATGCCCTTGTGAAATGAAAAACAAAGGTTTGCTAAAAAAAAAAAAAGAAAATAAAAAAGGAAAAAAAAAAGAATTAAAGATCAAGTTCTAAAGAACTGTGACATTTTGTGGAGCAGCTGGTGGAAAGCTCTTAATTCTTATATTTTGCCCTTCCCTCTTCTCTTTTCCACTCCATTCTCATCTGTCACTCATGTATTGAGTATCCTGACAAGTCTGCCTGATTATTAATGCTCCTGTTTTGTGGGTTTGCATAGTGCCTCCTGAGTACTTAGCAGGTCTTAAAGAGTTCAGTTCACTAAGCTCTCAGCTTGTCTGGTAGTCCCCAATGGCTTAATAATGTAAAATCATAAACCAGACTGCAACTGATTCCACTTTTCCTGTCTATTCTTTTATCAGGAACTGCTGTGTGGGATCTGGAAGAAAGCAGCATAATCAGATGTGTGCTGTGGATTTCCCTCCAGCAAGCACAATTCTGACCTCCAACTCCACATATAAGCACGGATGCTGCAGAGATGGATTTTCTGGGGATAATAATGCTTCCTTCGCTGTAGTATGAAGAAGTTCATGAAGCAGCTTTCTGGGCACAGAAAGATTTCTATCCTCTTTCCTGAGATTGCTCACTCAAATATGGTCTTAGAGCAGAACTGAAATTGCTATATGCTCCCACTGTATAACAAATGGGATGCAACACAGCTGCATGATGTAACCTAAATACTACCTCACGCTCCTTAAAACCAGTCTTATTCATCCAGTTTCCAGCTGAGAGATTTATTTTTAGCCCCCAGTGGCATTACCTCCCGTAGTAGACTAAGAGGCTCATTTCTGATCTCTGCCTAATGAATAGGGAGTGTGTTTGCAGAGCCCAGCCCCGGCGTGTGCGAGGACAGGTCACTCCATGGGCATGTGCGTGGGGACGTGTGCGTGTGCTGGCTGACAGCACACCCATCACACCCATCCTGCCAGGGGGTCACAATCCAATTTGCCGCTTCCTTTCGATCCAAACAACGTCATTACCTCTGGATAATGTGGTTAAGAGGGAGCAGGAGATGCTCTGGGATGCTGGCTGGTGGTGGTGAAGCAGCACCAGAGCACGTGTGCAAACCTTGGGCTGTGGGGGCAGCTGCAGCTTGCAGGGCACAGGGATGCTCTATCTTGATCATAAAATTGGAATAATGCTTGAACTGGGACACTGGAAGATGTCCTGTGCTGAGACTGCTCTGAGCAGCGTTAGGCAGCAGCGTGACACCCACATAAAATTATTTTTCTGTTGTCATTTCTGCAGTTTAAGATAAATCAACTCTGATTCAGCAAAAAATAAACCTATGTGAAACTTGATCTGGGCTTCCCTAGGACTGTCCATGAGCTCCTGATGGGCAGAGGCTTCCATGGACCCTCCAGAAACAGGAGTGGTTGACACCCAGTTGGACTTGCAACTCTTCTGCTCTCCCGTGCTGGGACACCAAACTGGCAGCAAAGCTGGACAAAAGCAAAGCTTTTTCTTTATGAAGCAGTAAGATATTAAGTGGACTGGAAGTCAGCTACCCTTCCTCCTAGGGGAGCAACCTAATCACGCAGCTATAGAATCACACTTCTCCTTTCCTCCCAGCCCAGCCCAATTATAATTTAATTATTTCAAAGACCAACATTGCATCAGCATCAGGGAGTGAAGCACACATCACCCCTTCAGCATCCCCTATGATTCCATGGCCACAGAGTCCAGGAAATTGGTTCTCATAGAAACATTAATGCTTTGGGTTAGAAGGGACCTTAAAGATCATTTAGTTCTGACCCCTTCACCAAGAGCGATTCAACTCCTGTTGCTGGAAGCAGAACCAAATTTAGTCTTCCAAAAATAAATAGGCTTCCTCAGCTGTAGACTTTCAGGATGAGAGCAGGGAGCTGTAAAGTTTTGGAGAGGGCAAAGTCTGACCTTGCAAGCATCTTCCAAGCACACCTGCAGCCCAAACTGCACCTGGTGTCTCCTA
Source organism: Dryoscopus gambensis (assembly GCA_013389985.1). NCBI lineage: Eukaryota > Metazoa > Chordata > Aves > Passeriformes > Malaconotidae > Dryoscopus > Dryoscopus gambensis. The sequence goes on from WEIT01027556.1 coordinate 49,023, forward strand.
ATTTTGCCATACGATCAGCTTGAGGGATGAACAAGGTTCTGGGATATTTGGTCCTCCCAGGATGGGCGTCTTGGGAAGTGTTATTTTCAGACTTTTAAGTACTTGAAAATGTTAATTTAAAAAGACATTAGCAGCTCTGAGCTTGAGAGCCTCCCGAGACCTGCCTCTGAAGAACAAGGGGCCTTCACCTTGGAGCCCCGAGTATAGTTTAGGCCATTGGGACTTCAGTACAGAGGAAGGGATGTGCAATTTCATCTGCAAAAGAGGTGTGATGAGGTGAAAAATGCTACGAGTGTAAAGTGCTTGGCCCTTTTGACAGTAGGAGCAACAAAATAATGCAGACAAGCAGAAAGGCAAAAAGTGTTTGCGCTGCTCCAGCCACAGAGAGAGGATAAGAAACCAGGTATCTGGTGTCCCAGTTCCTGAGTCTGGGTGTAAAATCAGACTCCTTTCCCTTTGATGCAAAGATGGACTCAATTTTCAATTATTCTATATAAGAGGTTGCTACACTTGTGTCTCAAAAGCCCCACCATGTTTTCTAATGTATCTTTGTTAAGCAGCTGATTTTTACTCTTTGAATAAAATAGTTTTGTTTTTTTTTTCTCGGATACCTCATGCAAAGTCTATTTTTTACCCATTTCCTCTGGCTTGGCACAGTGAATCACTGTTCACACAATGCTGAATGAAGCCACTAATTAAATATGTGATTTTTATTAGACTGTAGACAGGGTATACTTACAAGACGGTGCAGTAAATGACTTGTTTGTACTATTCTTTAACTTATCTCCTGCCCCTATCCAACTGCTTTGAGTGCAAACATGTCTAAACTCACAAGGTATGATGGCAAATTCTCTCTGGATTCATGCTTTTGTACACAGATCCACATTCTTAACTAAGGAAGCCTGGAAAAGTAATTACATGGCTGCTTGTGACTCATTTGGTTACCCTGAAGTAGCTCCAAGGCTTGAAAGGGCTCTCTGTGCTCATGCTGAGCTGTTTGCTGACTTTGCAAGGAGTTCACTGAAGTGAATGATGGATACCTGCTCTGGTACTCACACGGCTCAGGCAGAAAAAATTTAGGGTGGAAACATACCCAAGGGCACAGACTTATGCAGGTCTGAATCACAGAATCACAGAACAGTTTGGGTTCATCTCATTAAAACTCCCCTGGCAGGGACAGGGGCACCTTCCACTTTCCCAAGTTGCTCCAAGCCCCATTCAATCTGGCCTGGGACACTTCTAGGGATGGGACAGCCTCAGCTTCTCTAGCAAACCGGTGCCAGGACCTCACCACCCTCATTGTAAAGAATTTCTTCTTAATATCTCACCTAAATCTCCCCTCTTTCAGTTTAAAGCCATTCCCCCCTGTCCCATCACTCCATGCCCTTGTCCAAAGTCCCTCTCCAGCTTTCTCGTAGCCTCTTTAGGGATGGGGAAGGGCTTTAAGGTCTCCCCAGAGCCTTCTCTTCTCCAGGCTGAACAACCCCAGCTCTCTCAAGCCTTTCCTCCAGTTCTCTGACCACTTTCATGTCCCTCTGGACCATACAGATGAGGTGCTCCGCATCCCTTCTTTCCCTTAAGCAGGGGCAAGTTGGCAGGTTTTAGGCAAAGCTCTGGTTAATAATAAATCATATTCCTCTGCTGGCCCTGCTCATGTGTGTGAAACAGCCCAGCCACCTCTCCTGTGTGCTCTGCATTGTCAATGTCCCACACCGTACCTGGAGCTGAGCGGTAGCTCGGGGCACCCAGTGTTTTATCTACCTTTGTAAAAACTCATTTATCGTGATACCTCAAGGGGTCTGTGCAGCAGGTGAAAAATAGGTGGAAGTAGGCGAAGAAATACATCACTTTACAGTCAATCTTTCTGTGACTGAACAGATTAAAAGCAACTATGCAAGAAAATAGCATCCGAAATCCCAGAAAAAGAAATAGAGCCTTACAAAGATAAGAAATATGATGTTTGGAGGAAAAAAAGAAGCTTCCCTTCTGTTTCTCAGACAAATAGTCTTTTGTAGTGAGGATGTGTGCTATTTTCTTATGGCTTTTAAATTGGTTTCTTGATTTGTTTCTTTATCTGCTCCCCGAGACTTTCCTGATTAGTTGAGATTTCTGCACTCACTAGTTGATTAAATAATGAATACATTTGTTTGATTTGCAGTTGCTTACTTAATTAAAATTTCTTTTCAGTGCCCCAATTTCCATTATGATTTCAATTTTGCATTTAATCACTCTGTTGTTCTTTGCTGCCACCTCTCTTAATAGAGGTCTACTCTCCTGTCAGCCTTATTGCAAAGCCTGGCTCAGCTGCTCATGGGCAGAGAGAAAACTCCACTTGTGCAGTTGATTTAGACAGGAACTTGAAACCTGGAGGGAGAGGGGGAGGTTGAATTTGCAGGAATGCCCGAAGAGTAGATGTGGTTTAGTCGAGGAAATTAATGAAAACTATTTCTATCATTGTCTGGTCAAGGAGTATCAAATGAGACTGTGGAGAAGGATCAGATTTTATATTTAATGTCCTGTAGGCCAAGGCTAAAGGAAGGTTTCTTCACCCCACAGTGCAGACAGAACGACCACCACTTTGGCCAGTGGTTTGTACAGTGGTAGAGCGTGACCTTCACCAGAAAATGTGTGATGAGGCACGAGCTCAGCGTTTTAGGGTTGATCCATTTGAGAGTACTTCATTTTCTTGCCTTTTTTATTCTCCCTTATCTTTATTCTCACTCTCCCCCCTCACCTGGATCTGCTTTCTTCTATATTTGCTTTCTTGCAGCAGACATGAAATTTCTATGTCCTGAACTTGTTTCTCATTCTGAACGTTTTTCTATTCACTGGTGGGATCACACATGAATTAACATGGTTAATGTTGTGCCATCACCAAATTTTAATGCCAATATCACAATCTGATAAATAAGAGAGTGAGGGACATCCCACTTTTGATGGTGGTGGAGGCTGCAGACACGGGCACACTCCTCTGCATCAGTTCACAGTCGAAGGGGACCCTGAGTCAGGAATGTGATATTGGTATTTGAAAAGAAAAGGCATCTGTCATCCCATGAACAACAAGCTCAGAATTTGTTTTTAACAGCCAGGCAAGGCAGAAATATTGCATGATAAACCCCTCCTCAGGCACATGATGATGCTCCCATGATGGGGTTCTTGGAAAATAAAATATTTATTATATATTTTGCCATCTGCACAAGTATTGCAGTAAGAGTCATCAAAATGTGTAGCTGTAAAAGCTGATCAGAGGTGAAGGGGGTGCAGTACAGAGGGGTTCAAGGAGACAGGCACTGAGGACAACTGATACTTTGGGAAGCTGGGAGGAGGGAATGACCAGGGTTAATGGCTTAAATCCTTATCCACCCAGGAAATCCCTTTAACTCCACTGAAGTGAATATATGTCAGCTTAGAAATCACAAGAACATCTGGTTTATGTATTTGCAGAAGTAGGATTGGTTAAGGACTCAAATTTTGCTGTGCTTCCACGTCTGCAGCTTTTAATTCAGCAAGAAATACAAACATATCCTTTAAAGCTGCCCACAAATAACAATGACTCTTCTGGAGTTAAGAATTATTTTTGCTAACACCAAAAGCAGTAGGAACAGATCTTGTAATCTTGACAACTGTGTGCGATAAGTCTATGACAAATGTGCCTTTTCATAGAAAGTAGAAATTAGCTATTCATAAAAAAACAGAGCTGAAAGAAACCTTGAAAATTTATCTTTCCCAAATGTAGGACTTCTGGGAGCCAGAATCAGAGCCAAAGCCTCCGTTCCCCTAAAAGCTGTCTTGTTTTTAAGTAACAGACACAGAATAAACGAGTGAAAGAAAGTATCTCATCCCTCACCTGTTTGAGGAGGGACTAAGCTGTGCTGAGGGAAGCAACCTCGTGAAGATGTTTTCAGAGGGTATGAGCTGGACCTTAAAAACAAATATGTGACATCAAATGCATTAGTCTAATTCAAACACTTATGGTTCCTCATCCTGGACGTATCAATATCTCTCTTGCTCAAGGAGCAGCCACCCAAAGCTTTCCTGCTCTGGTCTGTGATTTGGGTCTATCCCAGTCACCAGCTGCAATGACTGTAAAAGTGGGTCTCATGTGATTAAACACCTTAAACTGCCGAAAACACCCATTTATGAGTTATTTATTTGCTTTTCTTATAGACCATGGAGTTTGGGAGTTGGAAGGGTGCATGGGTTTGGAAGTAGAATCCACCTTGTCTTTTACAGCTGGTCAGATGAATCATGTCCCCAAAGTGTGTGTTTCTCTGCGCTGACTGCAACAAGAGCTAAGCCTGACAAGACATGGGAGCCTGAATGGCAAATGCCTGAAGTTGAAGGATATTAATCTTGCATGTCATGTGCCTCTGTACTTTTTCTGTTCTCTGCATTGGTGGACCAGACAATATACACCCAGGTCTTATCACTGGGAGGAAGATACATGCGTGCAGCAGGGAAAACAGGAGCAAAGACTGGTCACACAAACTGAACAAGAGGTTATCTCCTGTCTCAGCTGCTCATTCCAGGCAGTATTTCCTTTAATATAACTTCTCGCAAGGTTAGGTGCAAAAAGGTCCATGAGTGCCCCACAAAGGACAATTCATCCACTCTTAAATTAGATATCTCAGATAAGTGGGATGAATCAGACTCTGGAGGAACTTATCCCTCTCCACCAACTATTTGTTAGGTTCAATTAATAATGTACTTTGAGAGTTTAGCATTTGCTGAGCAGTAGCAATAACAGCCAACTTGCTCTTGGCATCTAAATCTTCGAGTTAAGCTGCATGTAGGCACCTGGTTAAAACTGCCTCTATAAATTTGAGAGCTAAAATGTAATGGAAGAAAATGAGTCTGATGCAGGATTTTATTGTTTTTCTTAATTCTCTAGCCATTCAACAATCTTCCCACTGTGATTTTTTGCAGCTCATACTGGTTTAAGTCATGGATTAACCACCTCTAAAAAGATAAATCCCATTTTGCCAATAAAAGAATTGTCCCACTGTAAAACTTGCCTGTGGAGCTGTTGAGCATCTCTTGATGCCAGTATCCCTGGGGAAGACTTTTGACTTGGTATTAATCACAGTCTGAAGCACCATCAGCCTCAACGTTTCAAATTCAATTAGCTCTTCCTCACGCAGTTCATAATTCAGATGGTTTTGTTGTAAATCAACCACAGCATAATAACCTGAGTCACTTTTAAGCACTCAGTGGACAAGTGTGTGTTCAGTTCTTCAATAAGTATTGATAGCAGGTTCAAGTCGTAGAACAAAGATTCAATTATACCCAGGACTAGCAACGTCTTGAGTATTTCTGATCAAGGAATTCATTACAGAGCGAGCACTGGAGAAGTTCGTAACTGAACCGTTTAAATGAAAAGGGGAAGCTGTCATCCTCTAGGCTGATGAGTGAAAATAAAATGGGGATTTTGGCACAGCAGCACCCCTATATTGTATGGAAGGACCATAGTCCAAACCTCACTGAAGGCACGACCCATTCACACGAGTGTTTGAGTCAGTCTGAATTTAGGGGAATGTGGTGATATGTAACAAATGCCTGACTGATGTAATTTGGACCCTTGATTGTACAGATTGTTTTGAAACCCGCCTGGTAAAGCCTGGCCTGTTCCTTGCACTGCACCACGATGAAGAGCAGCTCTGGGACGAAGGTGATGGCTTCTGGTGATGCTTTGTGAGAGGGTGGACTGAGGAAATGAAGCATTTTCATAGAGAGGCTGTTACAGAGTTCCACAGGCTGAGATGTGGAGCAATATGGAGGGAAAGCCCAAATGCTGTGAAGGAGACAGAAAACAGCTAGTGGCAAGAACAGACATCTAGGAAGTGCTTGCAAATTACGTGTGACTGAGCATTAAAATCCTTTAAATGAACATTTGGGCTTATGTTTACCCACGAAGGTTAACAGTGAAGGAAACAGAGACAAGCACTCTAATGAGCTCTCATTCCCTGAGGCATGTGTTGCCTTTTTTTCAGGTAACAGCACCCTTTCCAGTGCTAACGATTTTCTTCTGTGTCGCAAGGCAGATTTTCTTTTGCTATTTGCCCTCCACCTATTCACGACAGATGGTGCGATGTGCAGTTTTGGGAGCTAGTCTAGGGTGCATGAACTGATATGCATTAGGCTCACAAATTCAATTGTGTCTTACCTGTCTGACTGAGGAATCCATCTACTAGAAGAGGTAAAGAGCCAGAGAAAGGCAGCAGCTTATGTTTGTTTATTGTGGTTTTCTTGCGGGGGAAAAAAAAGAAGTAGTTTTTCCTTTCTGCCAGAACTTTAAATTACATTTCAGCAAAATGTCGGGGGCTTAAGGTCATCCTCTTATGAAAGCACAGGCAGAGGGTCTGGGAAGTTTCAAGCTGAAATAAAGGTTTCTGGTCTAGATAAATTCAAGGTATGCATCAAGATGCTTTGCTCTCATGGATTTAGGCCCAAAGCCTGCAAATTCTGAAGTACTTAACTCAACTCACATGAGTAGATCAGCTGAAGCCTTGGTATCCATTTCCGGGGGACAGGATAAGCATGTGCACAAATAGCAATAAATCAGGTAAAAATCAATGTTTTCCACCCTCTTCGGAGGGCTGTGCCTGCTCATTCAGTCATGATAATGATAATTCTAGCTGGTGTCCATCCTCTCCAGTTTTGCCCCTGTTGTAGGAGGCATGGCTGAGGCTCGGGGCAATCTGTGTTGCCCCACTCATGACCCACAACTGACCTAGAGACTGATTACAGCAGAACTGTGGGGCTCAGTATAACATAATCATTAAAAAGGGCAAATATGGCAAAATAAGAGTATTAATCACAGGAACAGGATTTGCCATGTGCAAAAGTTCTTTTTTCCCCCCAGATCATACTCCTGGGGGATTATTCCTTTCCTCTTGCTGGACTGGAAGAAGAGTGTGTAGGGACAGTGTGGAGATGAGGTGGGTCCCTAAAGGGGAGACTGGAACTACTTGATCTATCACCCATGTTTGGTACAGGGCTAAGCCAGACCATTTTGCCAAAGCTGGGAGCCAGGTGAGGACAGTCTAACCTCTCAGGCCAGCAAAATATTGTACTATTTTTTGCACTGGGTTAAGAGAAATTGCATTATTACTGTTTATACCCACAATAATACTGCAACCAATTTATGTAGGGGTCAGACCTAGAGCCTCTGTTGACCAGCTCACAAATTTGCTTTTAGGACAAATTTGCCCTGTAAGCAAAAGTTTTTAAAAAACATCTCTGGCACAGCAGCCTGGGTGGATGAAGGCTCATAAATTGATGTACGTGTTGTAAATACTTAACATTACTGAATGTTTTCAATGAGCAATGAGATCTGGCAAGGAAAACCAGGTCAGCAGTGTTGTTATATTTATTTGTCTGTTTAAGCTATAGCTCTCACTGGTTTCCGACCCCATTCACCCCTTCCTAGCTGTCCAAATTTGTGGTCTGTGCTAAGATTTGAAATAGCTCTAACTCAGATACTCACATGTTCCCACTTTCCTTCTCTGTTCACAGAATAAGCTGAGTTGGACAGGATCCATCAGGATCATGGGGTCCATGCACAGGACACCCCAAAAATCCCACCATGTCCCTGAGAATGTTATCCAAATGCTTCCTGAACTCTGTCAGGCTTGGTGCTGTGACCACTGCCCTGAGTTCCAATTCCCAATCACCCTTTGGGTGAAAAACTTTTTCTTGATGTTTAACCTAATCCTCCCTGACTCAGCCTTGTGTCATTTCCCCAAGTCCTGTCATTGGTCACACGACTGAAGAACTCAGCTGGGTCTTTGCAGTGTGTCACCTACACCAGCTTTGGCAGATCTTGCTTTGTAGGTATTTGACACCAGCAAATACTGGGTCAAGAGCGTGCATGGAAGGTTCACCCACAGAAGGAAGAGTGTTAAGTGGGAATACAATGGAAACATAAAAGGTAAAAAGCCCTGAACCGAGGCCTTGCAACCTCAAGTCGCACTGTTTATAAGGTCACTTTTTCACTTTGACCTGCTGTGGAGGTCGAGATTAAAGTCTGGGATGTTCTTTTCTGCCGTGTAGAATGCAGACCAAAAAAAAAGAAGTCACCTTGTTCCTCTTGCTACCTCTCCCCCTGCCTTGCAGCAGGTTTCTCAACATGTCCTGCCCAGAGACTCACTTCTCTGTGGAACACGGGATATGACAATGAAGGAAAAATTCTAATAAACATTTTCTTAAGGAAAAAATTGCAGAAGTTGTTAAAATAGCATCCTTTTAGATGGAATTTTCAAATTAAGCTGTCTGGTTAATTTTCCTTGATGGTGAAACAAGAAAGATTTCTCTTTCTCCTAATCTCCCCCAGCTCAGGGAAATGCAGACACCATTGCAAAGGCACCATTTTTTCCTAGTTTTCAAAATGATATTGCCAGCATAAAAAAATAAAAAAAGAGAAAAAAAAGGAGAAATGTCAGTTAAATAAAAATTTCCTGTGGAGAGTTTTGGCCAAAAGCCAGACGGGAATTACCAGTTATCCATTCAAATGGTTCTATGCCAGAGCAATCATCATAAGGGATGTGGACCAAGCCCTGGCTTTTGAGGACATTAAACAATCTAAAGATATTGAAGTGTGACTTTGTTTCAAGCTTTCTGCTGGGGCATCGTTTTCCCTGATGATTAATGGTGTTCCTGTGACTCAAACCCATGGTGATGTCAAGATCTGCCCATGTCCATCCCAGTTACCAGAAACGTGATGCAAAAGCAGAGATTAGCCCAGAATTTCATGGAGAAAGGTTGAGTACAAGGTTTAATGTGTTTATCACGGCAATGTAAAGAATTGAGATTGTGTGGAACAGAAATTTGTCATAAGATAGAGAGGCACCACAGTGATGTCCAGACGATTTGTCTCTCCTTGACCTTTTGAGGGTGCCTCATCCCTACTCTAGAGATCAGACCACACGCATTAATACTTTCTAGATCAACACTTGCTTTGGGGTCACTCTGCGTAAAGCATTTCTTCAATTTCCCCTTCAAATCTGTGTCAGAATGAATGGAAAGATTTGCTACACCTCAAAGGTGTCCCTTTGAATGTGACTGAGCTTGCACTTGAACCATGCCTTCCTCAGTGCTAGTGTAGGATACAGTATTTCCCCAAATCCCACTCCTTTTATCTTATCACAGTGAAGAAGGTGGCACTACCAAGAATTCACCAGAGGAAATGCACTATTGCAATAATAAATATTATGACCTTTTCTGCCTTCCCTGATCTGATGTGACAGCAGAGGTCTCAGACAGACAACCTTTTTCATTTTCCCCCGTCATTCAGTATCTTGATGTTCTTACTCTCTTTGCTTTGGGAGCATGAAGCTCTTTACTTGCTTTCACCCTCAGAAAAAAACATGTTGGAATTAGGTGTTGGAATTTGGGCTGGGGAGGTAAAACTTGGCCTTTTAGCAGACATGGCTCCACACTGCAGGGTGGTGGGGACCAGGCACTGCGTGGAGGTGCAGCCCTCTTCATCCACTTTTCATGGAGCGGTGCTGGAGAGACCCTGGCTCACAGGGAGAGGGGTGAGCACGAGACAGCCAGGGCCAATGCCAGTTCTGAGAAAGTGGCCTCTCTACAGCATCTTCTTTTCCTTGTTGCACATCTTAACCCATTTACTTATCACATGGTCTTGTGCGAACAGGCCTGTAATTCAAGCCATATTTGTTTTAATTGCCTCTGGCTTTCCTTGCCATTTGGCACATGTACAAAATGAGGAAAGAAAAGCGTTTATGGGAGTAAAATTCTATACAGAATCGCTCATGTACAAAACAGGCCGCATACTCACGGGGGGATGCGAAAGTTGATGTGAGCATGGGTTGTTTTGTGCCATGAACTTATTATTATGGATCCCAGGAATGGATGGAAAACCTTTTTCCTTCTCAAAGTCTCTGCTTTGCTGTGCTACATCAATCTTGCCTACAGCTACTGGATCTTAGTACTTATAAAGGAGATTAGACAGTGCATTTCCTGCAAATAAAATGAATTGTAGCAGTTCCATGCTGACAAAACTGACCACACTTTCCTGGGCGCTCGCACAAGCTTTGGGTGTTGACTTCTCCCAGGGATGACATGTTTGAGAGCTGATTTCATACCCTGCACCAGCATTTGGGCATCACCTACCTGGCACTAAAGACCATTATCTAACCCAACTACCCAGTTTCTGAAGAACTTTCATGGGGAAGATCTGGAGGGTGGCAAATCACAGAGAGAACAAACTCCCATGCCAACTGCTCCAGCCCTCTCAGCATGGGGAGGTTTGGGGCTGGAGCCAAGTCCTTGCAGGCACTCGGTCCTTTCGCCACTCCAAGGCACGAGCAGATGGAGAGGCACAGCCCTTTCCCAGCCCCTTATATGGAACAGATTTCAGTAAAGGAGATAATCCAACCCGAAGGGGTTATACAGATAATGCCCAACAGGCATGATGGAGACACGCTCCGTGAAATCCCTTATATGGCAGAGCTGGATAGGCTCGGATCTCCCAAATATCCGATGCATCAGGCAGCTCTGTAAGGGGTCACACAGCAGGCAGAAAGCCCTGGTGCACTGACAGAGCTCATCTTCCAACTGCTCCCTTTAAAAGCTGATCCCAGAGCAGTGCAGCCTCTCTGCCTCCTGCAAACACCTTTTGGAGGGGATTCATCTCGTTTCAATTAAGGTGTCTACCATGCAGGCACCTGCAGAAATGCTGCTCACCCTAAGCTCCCACTGAGGTCACTGTAGAGACAGAGGCACTTCTAGCACTGTTTTTCTGCCCTGGTTGGAGCCAGACCTTGGGGACCATTAAGTGTTTTGCTCCTCGCTGGCTGTACCCGTTGGTGCCCCCACCAGACCCAGACATTCTTAGACAAAAAAACCCACCAGTTGCATGTGAAACCTGGCACATCTTTACATATCTTTTCCCCAACCCCATTTCAAAAGTAATTTGATTTGTTTGTTTTAATAAATGCGTTCTTTCATCTTCAAACAGATGAAAAGCACTTTGTGTAGGTACTCTAGAACAAAATGACATGTTGCTAAGGCAGTTCATGAATGTTGTTTATATCCAGAAAGCGAAGCTTCTTGAAAGATTTTTTAATAAATATGAACTATATTTTCCAAGTCAAGAACTTGTAAATTTGTGACAAAATTCCAGTCTTGTCAGACTCAACTCAAAACAGCTATTTTGCATTTGAAAGCAAAAAAATACAAAGTGACTGGTTGCTACATTTTCTGACATACATCTCTTTTTGAACTTTATTGTAGTCACTGTGCAGCTGAAGAACAGCTCTGGATATATCCAGCTTCATAAAGCCCATGGTGCTCCACCAAAGGATGTTGTTCACAAGCCAGACCCAGAGGGCCCAATGCCAATATCCCAGCAGGGAAATTCCCCTCTTCCCAGGAGAGGAATGCACCTTTCTCCATGATCCCTGTCCCTTCATCACTCTAACCTTTACCTTGTTGCTCATGCACCAACATGAAGTATGTCAGAGGGTGCTGTGGGAGGCTGTCTTAGCAACTGGTAATTTTTGGAGTGGAATCAAGACTTGTATGGTCAGTTTTGCAAAAAACCAGGTGTCAGAATGTGAGGCTGGTGTATTGATAAACCCAGATTTCTTCTGACAGTGGAGACAGTCTCCTCTTGAGCCTCTGAAAAGCTTATGCCAGCATGAAATATTTAACATTTTTATTCCTGTTTAACTGATAATTACCAGTGTGATGCTCTTTCTAAAATGAAAAACCTGAACGGCTCTGAAGTTTCTGAAATTCCCAGGCTGATTTTTTCTTCTGGAGAGTGTCCTATCATAGACAAGGAGCCAATCCCTTGCATCTCTGCTCCATAGGGGAGAGCAGGAGGGAACTTGAAGGAACTTGAGTGCTGACTTGTTCCCATCTGAAATTTCTGAAAGGGAAAAAAATTCTGAAAACTTTCAGAACAGTTTCATGATCAGTTTGCCTTATTCCTCACCTAATTGCATAATTTTCTGCTCACAAAACGTGTGGTTTGCACACACTTGTAGGAGTAGGGTCTGCCCGACTGCAGCTCCTGTTCCTTGAGCTGTTTATTCCTCCTTGCTCGCTGCTCTGCCATGGCTGCCTAGCAACTCCGTGGGATGAACAAGCTCCATTTCATTTAGGTGTTAAATAATCTGAAGTGCAGTGATTTTTTTCCTTGCACAAACATCAGAGGACTTAATAACAGCAGCAGCCAAACACAGCACCAGCCTAATGGTGATGATGTCCTAACGTAATGGAACAAACTGATACCTGGTATTTTTGAAACTGCAGTTTGAGAGGTTTCTTAAAAAGCACATTATCTACAAAAATGAGTGAATTATTTTATGAATCTTGCCTTAGTAAATGTGGATGGATAAAGTAGTGATTAGTTCACTGAACACGTTCCAGGTGTGTGCATGTGGGGCTTCATGAACTACTTAAATATCTGCAATATTTAGTAAGTTTCTCCTTATTCTTGTGTCCCATTCCTGTGTGGAAGGGAAGACCCAAGACTGGTAGACATTTGTGGTTGAAATAGAATGGCAAAAGCCAAAATGGTCCCAAAACAAAGCTCGGAGAGTTTTATTGGCAAGCTACACACTCAGCATGCAAATTGGTAAGTTTTGCCCCTACTCTCTAACAATAAGAGGAATAAAAGTATAAAAGAAAAGAGGGAAGAAAGAGAGTGAAAGGGAGATCAGATAGGAGAGGAAAGGAGATCACAAGTCCTGGGCCCAGTGCTGATCCAGCCAACAGGGTGTCAAGGGTCCTGGGGGGCACTGCCCAGGTTTTGTGGGGGTATCTTTTCACAGGTAAGCTTTCCCTGCTCTGGGATTAGGTTTCTCACTTCTCATGCAAATGCAAATGCAAATGCAAATGCAAATGCAAATGCAAATGCAAATGCAAATGAAAATGGAGTCCATTCCCCTAGATCCTTCTGGAAATTTGTCAGAGGGCTTTGAGGGTCTTTGATGGCCTTAATGCCCCTCTACTTGTCTTTCCCACTCCTTGATCCCATTCCTGTGCTTGCGCTGTTCTGTGTTGTGTGGTCTCTATGGACCAGCAAAGGGAAGTTGGTCCCAAGGGAAATGCTGTCCTATCTCCACACAGGCCCCTTCTCCAGCTTTCAGAGTTTGAGACATGGCAGTGCATCCATTCCTTGTCCCCCAGGTGTCTACACTTAAACCAGCAACTCTTGCTGCAAAGTATTTGGCTTCAACTTGTTAAAATTTGACTTGAGATTGTTATTTTACTTTGCAAGCAGAATAAAAATTGACTTTGGGGGGAAAAAATAAAGAAAGTACCCAACATTGTTTCTGCACAGGAGGTGTTTGTGCTGCAGTCCTGCCTGGGATGGGCAGAATCTGTCAGAGATGAGGGACAGGAATGAATGAAAATGGTATAGAAAGACTAAATCCACTGTGATGCATGAGCATTTCATGCTTCTAGATAGTTCACTAGTGCTGATGGTTCAGATGGTGCAGGGAAGGAGTCAAGACTGAACTTTTCTGTAGTGTATTGTGATGAAGATAGGAAACTCTCATCCTGTGAGGCTTGTGGGTGGTTGCTTCTGCTCCCACTGAGAAGAGCAACAATTTTCTTGAAGGTCACAGTTGTGCCAGGGAGTGGGAATGCAGGCTAAGGTGGATGCTATCCTGGGATGTAATCAGCTCCATTCAGCTTGAAATTAATGAAGTTGCTACAGCAACCTGAGATGGTGGCTGTGTTCAGGTGGCTTGTAATGGGCAAGTTATTTCAGAGGTGTGCAGAACCAAGAGTGCTGTGGGAGAAATGACAGCTCCCATTGTCATGGTTCAACCCCAGTGGGCAGCTCAGCCCCACACTGTTCCTCACTCCCAGTGGGATGGGGGAGAGACTCAGACAGGTAAAAGTGAAAAAACTCACAGATTGAAGTAAAGGCAGTTCAACAGGTAAAGCCAAAGCAAAAAAAGAAACCCCTCCACTAGTTTGCACTGGAAGACAGGTATTCAGCCATCCCCAGGAAAGCAGGGCTCCATCATGTGTGATCGTGACTTGGGAAGACAAACACCATCCCCCTGAGCTTCCTCCTTTTCTCCTTCTTCCCCAGCTTTTACTGCTGAGCAAGATGTCTTATGGTGTGGGAAATCCCTTTATGGCCAGCTGGGGTCAGTTGTCCCAGCTGTGCCTCCTTCCAGCTTCTCATTCGCTCCCAGCCTTGCTGGTGGGGCAGTGGGAGAAGTAGGAAAGGCCGTGATGCTGTGTGATCACTGCTCAGCAATAATTAAAAATCATCCCAGTATTATCAACACTGTTTTGGTCACAAATCCAAAGCATGGCTCTGTATGAGCTACTGTGAGGAGAAGTAACTTTACCCCAGCCAAAACCTACATCCAGTGTTTGGATACAAACTTGATGTAGTTCATCAAAGTGACTCCCCCTCAAGAAATGCACAATTATTAACAGAGCTCTTCACTTTTCCAGTGAATTTGCAGTGGACTAACACTGATGGGAAAACAAAACCGAAACAAAGAATAGTGTGGCTTTGAGTTAAAAGAAACATGAGAATTAGTTTTAATTTAATATTCTGCTTCCTCCTCTAAATTTTCTCCTTTGGCGCTACAGAGAAAAATCAATTATTCACATAGACCTACTGGAAATCAACAAAGCAAGGCACATCTTTATCATGTCGTAATAGCAGCATTTAAACAGTCCTTCCAGAGGCAGAATCTACCTCAGAGCAGTGGTGCAGATCTCAGCCTCTGCTCATCATTGAAAGCAAAAAAGCAAACACTTTACAAGTCAGCATCAGTGTGAGAGATAGATTTTCCACAGTAGTTTTTAGATTACCCAATAGATGCTTTTCTCAAAGAACAGGTCCTCCTGAAAACCTGCTCAGCAGATGGAGGTATTTGTGCCAAACTCCTTGTTAATCCCTTTTCCTTGTAAATGTATTGGCAGAGAATGTAAGTCCTTTAAGACTCAATTTAATATTTACAGATCCCTATTTATCTATAAATGCCCTTCCATGTCTTTCTCCATTTTTCCATCATTGCCTGCTTGTCTGCTCCTTGTGTAACATGTCATGGTGGAATATTGTTTGGTTTGGGAGAACCTGCTGCTCTGGCTTTTTGCAGAGCCTCTGCCACAGTTTTTATTACTTTAAAAGTGTGTTAAAACAGTGTGTTGTCTCAGTTAAGCTTTTGCTCTTCCAAAGGAAATTCATTTAGCTTTAACAGATTTCCAGCCAAATGGAAACCTGCATTGTGTAATCTGTGTAGGCCTCTTGTGGGAATAGTCCTTGCCTTTCCTTTCCACTTGCTACTGAAACAACAGCAAAATCTGCTGGCTGGCCCTCTCCTTTTATCAGAGGCAAAATTAACTTGTCCCTCATGTGTTTTGGATTCCAGTCTAAATCTGGACACCAGGAGTTCTGTAGTTGATGTTGACCTTGAAATAGGACGTGTGGGTGTATCTGAGCACACCTGGCTGTAGGGTCTGAGCAGCTGAAAGGCCCTCAGGAACAGAAGTGTTAACCACAGCCACCCCCAGCCTATTTTACTTGCATTTGTCTCACCCAGCAAGCCCTCGTTTCTTTCGTCCAAGAGATCTTTCTGCTCTGGTTTGTATACTAATAAAGTCCAAATCACAGATTTGAAACCCCATCAGGGCTGTTTTGGGGTGAATTCAGTTCAAGATTACTTCAGGTCGTGTTGACTTCACCCCTGCCTTGGGCTCCTGATACTCCACTGAACATTTTGCAGGCTGTATTTATAAGGCCTGTTACAAGGGCATCTTGCTGTTGGGTAGGCAGGAGAGTGGTTGCCACTCAGGTGATGATTTTTTTTTAATAATATTGCTCAGAAGTGGGGAGATGGGCAGCAAAGACCATACAGGGAGCAAGGGAGAGGTGGAGACCACACCTGTGTGCAGCCATGAGTTCTGGCTGGCAATGTCTGTCCTGCCTGGCTCCAACCAGAACCTCTTTCCCCCTTTATTTTACCTCTTTTTCTGTCCTCTCTAACAGCCCATAAATTATCTGTTAGAAGAAAAAAGATTTTTTTTCCTGCAGTACTTTGTCTCCTCCTCGAATTCCTGCCACATGTTGGGACTCTTACCCTTTCTGCAGTGAGAGCTGGTGATATCAGAGTCAGAGGACTGTGACCTTTAAGTGTGAAAAAGTCAGAGGAGGAGATAAGTTATAAGAAAGTTCCTGCATGAAATAATTCAGTGACAAGGTGTTTTGAGGGACAAAATAACTACTAATGTATAGGCTGTAATTTCACAGCTGAGGGGAAACCCTGAACGAACTCCAAATAAAACGATAAACTACAAAAACGGCTTTGAGACTCAACGATTTATTTTGCTATCTAAGCCCTGTGCTCTCTCAGTGTACACAGGGATATAGGGGCCTGAAACAATACTGAATTAGAAACAATGATGGTACTGCAACGTTTGAAAGGCCTGTTCTATGGAAAAGTGAAAATACAGCCAGTGAAGGAGAGAGAACAGATTGTATATGGCAACAATATATTGTAAATGAGACTGAATTAGTTTGTTTAGTTGTTGCATTTTGCCTAGGCTAAAAGCAGGGCATTATATCTCTCCAAATTTTGCTAACGCTGAAGAAGCACGTGGACCTGCACATGATCAGGTCCCTAGTGAGCCAGGAGACTAAGACAGTCCTGTGGATAACTTTGGATTTGGAATTCTATCAGCTCTTTTGGCTACATCCTCTGTCCAGACTTCAGAGCCAGATTCTTCACGCTGGCAACCTGGATCAAAGGCAGAGGGAATGTTTCAAATTTACATGGGCTTAGGTGGGAGGAAGATCAGAGCGAACTCGTGACATGGCCAGTGATAGAACACAAGGAAATGGAATGAAGCTGTGCCAGGGTAAGTTCAGTTTGGACATTAGGACAAGGTTCTTCACTGAGAGGGTGGTCAGTCACTGGAACGGCTCCCCAGGGAAATGGTCACAGCACCAAGCCTGCCAGAATTCACAGGCTGGTGCTCTTAGTCATGGGGTTCATTTTAGGTAGTCCTGCAAGGAACAGGGAAATGGAATTAGTGATCCTTATGGATCCCTTCCAACTTGAGATATTCTGTGGTTCTACATTTTAGAAGTCCATCAACATGGAACTGGAGCTGAACGAAGACAGAAGGTAGTGCCACCATGAAGAGGAATGATGTCCCCAAGTTTTAGGAGTTATTTTAGAAGGTGCAGAGTCAGGAAGCACATCAATAAGGATTTTGTAATGTCCTCATAACAATGATGAAAGATGAGCTTTGATTTAATCACAAAATCAAAAGCAGGAAGAGGCTTTTTTTTGTGTTTACGGGAGGAAATAGGAAGGAAAAAATCAGTGTTGAGCTCCTGCCTTTGCTCAGGTTTTGTGGCTAAACCTCTTTGCAGAGAGCCTTGAGGAGAAAATATGGAAGTTACGTTGCTTGGTCATGTGCTGGAGGCCCATTACATGTNACAGGGAAATGGAATTAGTGATCCTTATGGATCCCTTCCAACTTGAGATATTCTGTGGTTCTACATTTTAGAAGTCCATCAACATGGAACTGGAGCTGAACGAAGACAGAAGGTAGTGCCACCATGAAGAGGAATGATGTCCCCAAGTTTTAGGAGTTATTTTAGAAGGTGCAGAGTCAGGAAGCACATCAATAAGGATTTTGTAATGTCCTCATAACAATGATGAAAGATGAGCTTTGATTTAATCACAAAATCAAAAGCAGGAAGAGGCTTTTTTTTGTGTTTACGGGAGGAAATAGGAAGGAAAAAATCAGTGTTGAGCTCCTGCCTTTGCTCAGGTTTTGTGGCTAAACCTCTTTGCAGAGAGCCTTGAGGAGAAAATATGGAAGTTACGTTGCTTGGTCATGTGCTGGAGGCCCATTACATGTCTGAGTGAGAACCATCACAGAGAAGGTCTCTCAGAACAGGCAGAGTTCACTCTGAATGCTGTGTTTGGGCTCACTCCCAATGGGTTAAAGCAGAGCTGTTGTCTGGAGATGCTAACAGGAAAGTGCTCATTTTTGACAAATTAATGTCGCATAACAGAAACACAAAAATACCTGTGCTGTGCCAAGCCAGAGCTCGGTCTTGCCCAGTGTCCTACTGTCTCCTGTGAGCAAGGGCAGGGTGAGCAGACAGGAGTAGGGCCATGTGACACCCCAGCAAACTCTCTGTGCTTGGCAATCCCTAGAGGATCTTTCACCCATTGCTTTGCACTGTCACATTTTGAAACCACCAAAAACCCCCAAAATATCTAGAGCATCCCGTGGTGCAAGCTCCAAAGCTGTAGTGCACAGATAGTGCAGAATATCTCGTTTTATTTCTACGCCACATGCCATTTGCTGGCTTATTTGACACCTCCCTCTTGGATCAGAGGAGCCAGAGCCTCCTTCTCTACTCATTTTTTCCGGGCCAGTCATGATTTTATACCCCTCTATCACATCCTCCTTCACTTTATCTGCCCTGCAGGCAGAAGAGTCCCCTCTATTAAATCCATCCCCACACAAGAGCTGTTTCATACCTTTGATCCTGCCTGTCACTCTTCTCTGCACCAACTCGGCAGCATCTTTTGGGCAAGGGGGAGATGGGAACCTGGTGAAGGCTCACCCCACATTTATGGAGCAGCATGTTGGCATCTCTCTCAGTAATGCCTAGGAGTTTGTTTTTCTTCTCAAGACCACCCATCCAGCTGACATTTTGTTAGAATACCTGTTTCACCTCCAGGATTTCTTCCCTACATGGCAGCTATTTCTCCAAAATAGAGGCTTTTTGCCCACCTGTGTCTGGAATTGGCTGTGTGGTGGTGGCACAGACCAGATTCCCAGCTCAGCTGTGCAGATGATTAGAGACTTCAAAACTGCAAAACACACGAACAAAGCAATACAAGTGGGAGGAAAGCAATGTCTCTGGGTTTGCTCTGGGTACAAAAAGCACGTAAATCGCTGATTAAAACCACTGCTGCTAACAGAAATCAGGGGCATGGATGAAAAGAAAGCAACTAAGTCCATGTAGACCTTTACTCCAGAACTGTGTGTGTGGGAACTAGGCATGATGGGCCCTGGTTGCTGCCCCCCCGGCAAAAATCTTGGGGCATTTATTGTTATTTTTAGCTTGTTTGATGAGGAGGACTTCCAGAAATAGTGCCTAGCTCCAGAGTCTTCACAAGGTTTCTCTAGTGCAACTGATGCCTGGAATTCAAACTGTAGGGAGAAGCCCCGGTGCCAAACATGTTTCACCACCCTGCAGACCGTGCAGGATTGAAAAACACCGAATTCTCAGAGAAAATGCTTTCCCTTCCCACAGGACACAGGTTACCAGAAAGCTCCAGGACTGTCAGCAGTTGGTAGCTGGAGCAGCTGAAGTCTCCTCTGACTTTTTGCAAGCTCTGGAAGAATTATAAAATTCTTGAGTTATGTAAATAAATCTCTTCCTTATATGTTGCTTGCACTTAATTGGGTGATGAAAATATTGCAAGTTTGTGCTTCTACAGCAGCTTTCACACAAAGATATCAGAAGTGCTTCATAAACATTCACTAATTAAGCCATTAAACCACACAACACCCCACTGAGTATGGAAGGATTTATAAGGATGTATACAGTAAGAAGATTAAGTTTTACTCCTAGTAGTTTGGGGCTTTTTTTGGCTGGAAAATAAAAAAATAAATCCAGAAACTATTTTTCTATGGAAATGTCGCAAACATCTAATATATTAGGATAATGTCAGCAAATTGGAGATGGGCAGGTTGTGGGTGGGTAGTCTTGGGACCACCACATTGGGAGGTTTCTCCACACTTTCCCCATCCTGCACATCGAAGGGAAGTAGGCACAGCTCGATGTCAAGCCCCTACCCACTGGCACTGCAAAGTGCCTATGCTTTGAAAAACACAGGTGCCCACACCAAAGGCCTCTGGCACCTTTCTCCCATCCAGCACATTAAACACATCTGTGCTGTAGCAATATATATATCTATATTTATATGTACTCATAAGCTGCTGATGCATATATTCCCCCCAAAGTTGGATCTGACAGCCTGGGCGAGAGAGGGAGGGAGGATGGGGCTGTCACCTCCTGACTACCGGCTGCAGGAGGATGAGCAGCGCCCCGGGTCTGGGGAGGGGACAGATCCCACACTTTCCCACAGGATGCCACAAGAGCAGCAGTGCTGGGTATCAACAGCCACCACCGTGTCAGCAGACCCGACTCAACAGCTCGCTCCGAGCTTTTGGGTTCTCAGCCACTTCGGTATCACCCCATGGCACGAAAGCTGTTGGGTATCGCCTCTGCCTGTCATCTGCTCCGAGCCCAGGTGTCGGGGCTGATGGCTGGGGGACTTCGGAAAGTTTTTCAGCTCGCAGATAAACAGCAGCAAGCGTTCTCAGGACAACACATTCTGGAGCCCCAATCTTATCAGGGCACTTAGGACGCAGCCTGTATACACGTTTCAGGCCAGACAGTCAGAGCGCACAAACAGCTGTGAAGAACACGTTGGAGGCTGTGGGTTTTTCTTGCTGCTTCTTCCTTTGTTTTGCCATCCTGCTCTGACAGGGAATGCTCTGCAGGGCTGTCAAGAGAGTGCTGAATAAAGCCAGCTTTGCAGAGATTGATGCCAAACCTCATATCGCTGAGTGCTTTTACAGCAAAAACGCTCACCCAGTTGTCTCATGGGGGTGGTGGTAGAGAAAAACAACTCAGGTCATCCACTCAGATTGTGAGGGGGGGAATGTGAGACAGTTTTGAGTCCTGTGCTCCCTGCACACAGCTTGAAGAGTGCATTACATGGGCATTTAGGGAAGGACTTTGTTGCACTGCTGGTGTGCAACCCCAATTCACTTTGCATTGGCCAGATGAGGGTAAACCAGGCTGGCAGTGCAAGTGTGGCCAAGGGGCTTCTTGTATGGTTTGACCCAGCTTTGTCAAAGCAAGCTCAAACCTACCTGCACTGTATATTGTAAACTCAGCGTCAGTCCTTGCTGTACATTCATGAGTGCTTGTGTAGTTTGTAAAAAATCATCCCACTGCTCTGACTCGGAGAGCTCAAAACCACAAGAGACATAAATAAGCTCTTATTAAAAGAAGAAATATTTCAACAAGTCTTTCCTCACGGCTTTTGTATGAGTACAGTCAGGGAGCTAAAACTGAAATACAGGCATTACAATTTGGGGTTGGGAGAATCAATGTGTTTCACACCTACGTGTATGGTGTTACCTAAAACTCCTCCTCCTCCTCCTTCCTGTCTCTGCCTGGAGTCTTTGCTGCTGCTCAGTTCCTGCTGGCAGATCCCTGTGATCTTCCTCCACCAAAACAAGCTCCCCCGCTGAATTCCTTACAGCCAAGGGATGTGATGGATGTGAGCCCACGCATCAGCTCCAACTTCACGTTAAAGTCAGATGTGAACTCCAGGTGAACTCCCACATATGGTGAGAGAGATGCAGCCTGACGCCCGATTCCTGTTTTCTACACTCTCTTCTGCAGTTTGGACAGGACCCTGTTTAATTATGCCCCCACCTTCTCTGCTGATTCAAGACAGAGCTGTGGTCAAGATCAGACTGAGCAAGAAACATCATCAGCCTTTGACAGGTTGCCAGCAACCAACCTTAGACATGAAGAGGGGGAAAAATAGAGTCTAAGACTACTTGTTTGCAAGCAGAAGGAACGAGATTGCCAGGAGAAAAGGGTTCATCTTCCCATTGCTCCTCAAACCTTCTTCCCAGCATTGTTCCCCCCAAAGGCAGGTGTAATTTTTGGTGCATGTTTGTAACTTTGGTGCTGCAAACGCTTTCTCTGAGCCTGCTTTGCTGCTGTGTGCAACCAGTGTTTGCCATGCTCTTCTTGGGGCATCTGTGTGATGTGGTAAGGGGGAAAGTGGCTGAATGAAAGCCGAAAAATGAATGGTCTAAAGAGTCATCAGCGCTAAAACATTGCACTTTCAGCTCATTTTTGTGTTATTCTTCTTGATTTGGAGTTGGGCAGGATGGCACAGTCCCTTTAGCAGTGCTGTGCTGTTTCTGGGTATCAAAGGTGTTGCTGGGGATATGTCTCTGTAACCAGAAAACAAAGCATAAAACACCACTAATTTTATTATCAGCCCTTAGTTTAGCCATGATTTTCTCTTTTTTTTTTTCCTTCATCACTTATATTAAGGCATTTCAAATTTTCCAGGTCCTTTTATCCTAACTGAAGCAATCCCCATTCCTACCAGCCACTACAAGCTAAGAATCAGATTCTGCCAAAACCTTCTCCTCAGTACCTAGCATGAGGTTAGATATGGGTACAAAAGGACATAATATAACTCATTTTTCCTTACACTTGCCTATTCTCTTCACAGCACACCTGTATAAGCCTATACTGTCATCTTACATAAATCAGTTTAATCCTGGAGTATTTTTAGCCCTTCTGTCTCCTACTTTTCCATACTTCTCTGTCCATCATCTACCTGCTCTCCTGCCTACTGAATGTTTGCAGAAATCCATAAACGCCAGGAAGTCTCCGAAGTCACAAGGGCTCTCTTTTGCCATGACCAAGGACACTTCTGGGGGTCTTGTGGTCCACAGCTTCCTCTAACTGGGGGTGGAAAGGCTATGGGATGTTGCTGAGGGAGATGGGCTTGTTTAGCCTGGAGAAAAGGAGGCTCGGGGGGACCTAATCATGCCCTACAACTGCCTGAAAGGAGTTGTGGTGACATGGCTGTGAGTCTCTTCCCTCACCCAGTTAACAAGTGATGGGACGAGAGGAAACGGCCTCAAGTTGCACCAGGGGAGGTTTAGATTAGAAACGAGGAATTTTTTTTTCGCAGAAAGAGTTGAAAAGCATTGGAATAGATTCCCCAGGGGAGTTCTGGAGTCACCATCCCTGGAAGCATTCAAAAATGAGTAGATATAACACTTGAGGGCATCGTTTATTGGTGAACATGATGGTTTGGCTTGATGGTCTTAAAGGTCATTTCCTACCTTAGCAATTCTAATATTCTATGATTCTAAGAGGTCACAGTTTCCTTTCATCACCAGAGAGATGGATATGCTCTTGCAGTGGGCTTTTCACGTCATGTTCTATTGCTTATTTTTGATTTTTATCTTACCAAGGATGTTGCACCAGGATCAGAGAGCTGAACACCCACACTGAGGCTTTTTTTATAAGGTCACTTGACATCTTCATTCCAAGTCTCTGGTATTATCTTGTATGAGAATGCACTTAAGATAAACATCTGTCTGAGGCTTATCTGTGCTCAGATTATGTTCACAGACAGCAAGAGAAGAATACAGGGATTTAAAACTTTTCCTTCTGTTAAAAATTTGTCTAAACTTTACATAATCTGAAAAAGCAGAATGACAAACTTAATTCAACATCCAATGAAGTTGCTTAAAAAATTTCTTCCTGGGGTATGAGCCGACCTTTTCCCAAATAACAGAATGCCTGTGGCTTCTGTCACAGGCCCTCTTGAAAATGCCAGTTTGGTGTTTTCCTGCCATCTCTCCCCACAACTCCTATAGGAGCTGTTTCTCTCAAGGCCTGACTGTACTTATCCTTGCCAAAACCCTGAAGGGAGCAGAGATGAAATCATTCCTGCTTTACCTGTCAGAAATGAGACCTGGAAGAATAAATCTTGAATTTTGAAGCCCCTATGGAGCAATTTAGCCGGGCAGATAACAAACCCTGGGCATGAAGTACACAGGTGTAGACCCTCCTGTCTTTGGACATGAACATGTGGACAAGCTGTCCTTGTGGTCACTGTGGTGACTTGTCACTTCAAGGACACGGAGAAGACACTGAGTCTGTGACTGTGTCTGTGGCTTCTCTAAGAGAACAACAGAGTGGACAGAGCCAGGGTGAGACTCTTCTGCCAAGGGACCTCATCTGAACTATTGCTCCAGGCTGTCTTTAAGTTAATGGGGAGAAATTGGTGTCTCAGGAGAGCGATCCATCTTCTCCTGATATGGCTGTCCATGTGGAATTGCCCTCTGAAATTGCCTATTTCTATTGACTTCCAGTGGAGCTGAGAGAGTCTGTCTCTGAATGAAACATCAGTTTTAGGTGAGAAACTCAGAGGAAGGAACTGACTCAGATTCTACAAGTGAGAACCAGCCCCTGGAGCAACCTTTCCCATGGCTTTTCAATACCCAGGGCACATCACCCCATACCTCAAAGCAGCTGGTAAAATTTGAGTATTCTAGAAAGCAACTCTATGGCTAAACCAAATCGTATTCCACACAGGAGACACTGAGCAGATCTACAAAAGGTTTACCTGCCTTCCAGAGTGTTTCCTCCTACTGTTACACCTTGTTGCCAGGCAGAGTTAGAGGGAAAACTGGCCCATATAAAATATTCTGGGTTTACATTTACGTGAATCTCAATCACAAATAAGCCACCAAAGGAGAAGAGATTACATTGCAGTGACATAACCCATGGGCCATGAGCGTCCCTGAAGGCAAGCACTCAGCTATTCAGCCTTAAAAAGAGCAGTAAAGAGAAACAAGGTGCATGTCTGAATTCTCTCATTCCTTTAAGTTAAGATTCTCCGCAACTTAATTTCATGAAGGCAGGTAAGGACTTTCCAGCAGGAGTTGTAACGAGAGGGTAAAAACTTCCAGATTACAACAAATACTGGCAAAAACTTCAGTAGTAGGATTAAATAAAAGAAATGTCCCATACTTTATGAGCACAGTTCCATTCCCTGATCTGCATCCAGGAATCAGCATTGCATTGGTGGAACTTATTTCGCCCTGTTCCTGTTTAGTAGCCCTGTATATCACAAACACAGTCAAGGCAAGAGGTGGCCTCGCTCAGCGTGGCTTTACTTGCACAGTTGACCCTTCCCTCGGGAAATCCCAGCTGGAGAGTGGACAGCTGTGTGCAGCTGCTGCACAGAGCACCAGCTCTTGGCTGACTGCATCTGCAGCAGGGATGCCACAGGGGCAGCTGCAGATGAGCTGCTGGGTCAGTCTGCGACACCCACACCCTGCCGAGAGCAGACTGTCCAGGCACCAAGAGCATCTCTGGGGCTGGAAAGGCTCGTCGTTCCCAGCTCAGGGGTGAGAGGTGCAGTGCAGCTGGGAGCTGGGGCCCATCCCTGGGGCTGGAGAAGGGAGGATGGGAAGAGCTGGCAACCCACACAGGAATGAACCCTCCCTCGGCAGCTGTCATCCAGCGAGGCTCCTCCAGACCAAAAGGCACTGAGAAATACCATGCCCTCATGTCCTCAGCAACCAGTGGGCGCTTGTACTACTTGCTAGTGCTAATTAAGATCTAAACCACTTTTCCCATAATTATGGATTCTGCAGGAGCGAATTCTCATGTCTTCCACTTGTGAAGTGGTCCAAATTCCAGACACCCTATTTTATCTGCAAGCATTTAAATGGTGCTCTGAAGACAGGATATGGAGAGGGCATCCAAGAAGTTTTTGCCTGTGTCTACTTTTCTATTACCAGCATGGAAAAGGTTGTTATAATAGTCCCAAACAGCTGCTCCTTTTAGTACACATTATGTCCAAGAAATATTATTTTATAGTTCCTCTTTCCTGTGCTACAGTTTCTGTTCTCTTAATTATTCTTAGCTGAAAAGTAGTCACACGTTTGAAATGAGCCAGAACACCCTCTCTGAGGTGACAGTCCAAATACCAGAATAAGCAGCCAGTGATCATGAGAGGGATGACACAAATGGGATGGGAAATCCTTCACCTTTTTGATTGGAGTACGAGGAGGGTTTCTAGACAGACACAGCCTGCCTTGCACCTTGCAGGCACGCAGTGAGATTTCTCCCACTGAGTGGCTAACAGCTTCCTCATGTCTACTGGGCAGGACACATTCCCTAACCCCGCGACCTTTCATTCTGCCAAACACAACAAATATGGGTCAATGGCTTTTGGAGAGGGAAAAACTCCAGAGCAATCCTCTACTGACGCTGAAATAATTCCAGTGCATGAAAAGTGAGAGCAGCTGTGGCTGCTTCCACATCCACAAGCAATGCAGATTGCTCGTTGCCAACAATCCTTAATCCTCTTTGAACTCCTGACTTTACATATCGGATGGTTGCTCCATGGAGTAATATCTGTGTATTACTGCCCATTCACTGTAAGTATTTTACAAGGTGATACAGAGACCAGAAATGTATTCTCAGGAGGCTCAGGCACAAAGGTTACTGGATGCAAATCATATTTGCGTCGGCACTGGCACATGTTTGCAAAACCGGGAGCAGGGTATCGAGTGTTAAAATGGGAAAAATTCCCTCTGCATCCTGTGAAAATGCTGGCAGCCCAAGGGCAGAGAGTGCCCGCGGGTGTGGTAATGCTGTACTGGTGCTGCTCGCTAAACAAAGTAATCGTTTCAGACACCAAATAAAGGGATAAAACTATTTCAGTGAGCAAAAAGAGGTCTCTCCTAATCTGCGGAGAGGTGATAAAAACCTTATGGTCTGTGTGAGAGCCACAGATGAAGGAGCACACTCTTTTTCAGTAAGTGTTGTAAGCACAGTGCTTACTCAAATTTGCTTATTTTGCTGTAGCCTGTGTTCTCCTTAAAGCCCTGGCTTTGGGAGTGTAGTGATGAGGTGTTTACAACAATGATTTTAGGAAGGATTTTTCAAAAAGCAAGTATTTTGTCTTACAGGGGAGAAAATGCCTGTCATGTTGCAGCCTGAAAATGTGACCTTCAGATGCTGAAAAGTCAGAAATGAAATTAAAAAACACCAGAGAGTTTGAACTTTTTCTTCTTCTTTTTTTTTTTTTTTTTTTTAAATACTCTTCCTTCTCTCACCCTACTGTTGGAGACACGAAGGGACAAAAAAGGGGGAGCCAGTCATGATTTAGGAGCATTAATGCTTGTGATCCCAGAAGTCAAGAAGATTGTGATCCCATGGAGATGGATGCTCCCTTGGACTGGAGTCCCTCACTGCTGGGCAGAAGGGTATTCCTAAACATATGGATTACACAGAAGTTAAGAATAATTTTGGTTTTCCCCCAAAAGATATTTACTTTTTTTTTTCCTTTTCAAAAAGTTGGTTTGATTTGGTTTGGTTTCTGGTGTTTGTTTTGTTTCTTTTAGTTTTGTTTTAATATAAAAATTTGGTTTCCTTACAAGACTGAAACTTGTTAATCACAAGCAAACACTTCTCAGAACAGATGGCTTCACTGTAAAGTCAATTTCTCAGTGAAAAGGGATTTTGATGGACAGACAGTGCTCAGCTTTCCTTTTCCCTAAACCCTCCCTTTCGTGTAGGGGCACTGGCATGAGGGTTACATAGTCAGAAATGTGTCAGCCATGTGAGCTGCATCCCCAGGCAAACCTGCCTTGGAGTGGACGCTAGGTTTGGGTGCAAGCTGATTTGAGTCCATTGAATATATGTAGAGCAGAATTAATGCTCATGCTTTAGGCTGTCACTGCTTTTAGGAGTGCTGAGCTGTAGGGTCTCCATCAGGACCCATAACCAGTCCTTGCCAGGTGATGTCTCCATGAGCCTTCCTTCACACCTGCCTACAGTGATCTGCAGCTTTGACTGCAGAAGGAAAGCCATTGATCAACAGCTTTCTTGTGGAAAGACATTTGCCCAGTTTATTTGTGTTTTATAGAATCATCATGGACTCATAGGATGGTCTGGGTTTGGAAGGGACCTTAAAGACCATCTATTTCCAACCCCCACCTTGCACTAGACCAGCTTGCTACAAGCCCCATCCAAACTAGCCTCAGACACTTCCAGGGGTGGGGCATCCACGCTTCCTCCTCTGTGTTTGGGTCAGCCTGAAGAACAATATCAAGGTTGACTCTTCCAGCCCTATCCTGTGAAGTCTTTCCTAGGAAATAGACTGCAAAGAAAGATGAAAATCTGTTGCTGCTACAGAAAGCAAAACCTGAATCAAGGATGAAGATGGTTTAGGAGATCTGAGACCCTGTCCTGTCAGCTGAGAAATTTTTCACTGTCAAAATCCTTCCACAGCCCTGTTGTTAATGGCTCTTAAATTAGGTGATGCATCATTAGCATCCAAAAGTCTTCCCTGGGCTGAGCCCACACTTGGGAGGCCTGGCTGTAAATCACACCAAGGAGCAGCTCCACATCCACATCTCACAGAGGCATTTGCTTTAACAACACCAGTGGGGCGTGTGGGGGCAGGTCTGTGTCCTGCAGCCCTCCCACTGCAGCTGAATTTTGACTGCAATGGAGATGACCCTGGACCCAGAGGCAGAACAAGCTTTGTCCTCGGCTGCATGTGTAGAAGTCCAAATGTAGGAAATTTTCCTGAGTTTCTAACCAGGAATCTGAGCACTTTATATAAAAAATTGGCAGAGCCTTGGAAGAAGCAACCTGAAGGACTTGGACAAATTTTACTGATGGATGACAAATGACAGGGATTTCACTAGCTAGATAGCAAGAACATGCCAGAAGAGCATAATCCTTGAACTGCAACACAGATTTAGAAATACTGTTTTGCTCTGAACTTCACTCCCTCACATTTTTCCTGAATAATATAAAAGTTTAAGGTTTACAAAGGAATAAGGCAGTTGTCCAGAATACATCAGCTCCCATTCTCATTTTCTATGCAGTCATGATGTCAGTCACTGGACACAATCTGAAGGCAGGTATGGTCCTAACAGCAAGAAAAATTATGATTTCTTTTTACAAAGTCCATTTCTGATGCTTACAATCCATGCAGAGGCAAGAGGCAAATTAAAATGTGAATTTACTATTCAGATCCAGGGATAGTCCTTCAGCTCAACACAAGTTAAATATCAAGGTGGTGCAATAAAGGGATCCAAAGCCAGAAGCAGTGAAACTGTAACTCATTAACATCATTATTCACTAACAGCTTATCTGATATCCTTGCAGAGCAGGTCACACACAGAGTAGAAGGATTTCCTTGATTAATGAAACATGCTAAAAACTGAAAAGATGCTGGAACTGCCAGGGCAAAGGAGACTTGAGGCTGCCTCACTCTGTGGTACACCCCAGGGATACTCATGTTTGTGAAAGAGGGTTGCTTTCTATCCTCGTAAGAGCAGGTGTCTGACCAGGTAAATGACAGGAAAAGCATTTATGAATAATGTACACGGGGAAGGGACTCACTTGGAAGACAGAAACATAGAATCATCCAATGGTTTGGCTTGGAAGGGACCTTCAAAGATCAGATCTGCCATGTGCTGGGACACCTTTGCCTAGATCAGGCTGCTCAACACCCCATCCAGCCTGGCCTTGGATACTTCCAGGGATGAGGCATCCACAGCTTCCCTGGGCAGCCTGTTCCCATCTCTCACTACCCTCAAAATTTAAAAGAAAAAAATTCTTCCTCATAGCTAATCTAAACCATAGGCTTCAGGCTAAAGGGTAGATAATGGGTTTGGGCATCTCCTGCTCCGTGGGTTCCCTGGCAGGGCTGCCATTTAATTTGGCCTGCACTGTGTGGTAGCTCTTCCCAGTCATTCCTTATGTTCTGGACTGGAAGGAAAGGGAGAAGCTGTCGGTGGTGGTGCGCAGCAGCATAACCCAGCTCCCTGGCTGCCAGCCAGTGTGGATAATAGATGTTTATTCGGGGTGTTCCTCTGACAGACCCCAGAGAAACTTCCCAGAGCATTTGTGGCACTGGTGTTTGCACCACCTCCACTGTACACAGGTGCTGCCAATCCCCCTTGCAACACCCTGCTGCCACCTCACTCTGAAGGACACTCTCAGGTGTCTCACACTGTTCAGGGAAGTTCTCCTCTCCTCCAGCATACACTCACGTGACCCTTGTTTGAAGATGTGGACTCCAGCCAGAACATGGATCAGTTTCCCTAGAACAGTGAATTTATTGCTTGAACTCTTTGTGCGCCAAGCCCTGTTCCTGCTGCTGTTCACAGACGCTGTGCAAAAGGACTAAAATTTATCTCTTCGGTGAATTTCAGCTGGATACTTTAGCAGGCAGTAGGTTATAGCACATTTTTTCTGCAGGGATTGCTCCTGCACAGGGGAAAATCCCCCTCGCACGGCATCCCTAGGGAGCACCAAATCACACCAAGCTCTCAGTCCTTATCTCCAGGACACCAGCAGGTCCATCCTCCTCGCGGAAGGCCAAGGGTTGGATGTTGACAGCTGTGCTCTGGAGGCATTGCAGAGCTGTCTGTGATAAGGGTGATGTTCACAAGAGCATGAGGAAGAGCTGCAGCAGAGGCCAAGCCCAAGTTCAGCAGGGATGTAACCCAGAAGCTGATGGCCACCTTAATTCTCAATGCCTTCTGCTCAGAGGAGGGCATGCTTTCTTCTCCTTGCCTTTTCCATAGCGGCAGGTGCCCAAACCCACACCTGGTGTCCTCAAAACACAGCTGAGAAAAGCCGGTGCTGGTGTTGTCATGGTGCTGCCATGCTGATAAGGGATAATGAGTTTGCAGAGTACCCTCAGCACGACAGCAGCACGTGCAGCCCATCCCAGGGACATTCCCCAGCTGCCCAGAGAGCTGGCAGAATTGTTGATCTTGAGGCATGCAGTGAGCAGAGAAGGAAACTGGAGGAGGCACAGGCTGCTGCTTGGACAGAATTGTTGGGCGTGTCTCCCATTCCCACCCTCAGCATAAAACTCAAATACGGGAGCCATGGAGCTCTACATGCAGCAAATTTGGGAGGAGTGACTACAAATGCTGTACTTGCTGCTCAGGCAGATCTAAGAGAAGGTTTCACCAAGCAAAGGACTGGTCCAGGGAGGTGGGATGTCCAGGGAATGTCCAGACACGCCCAGATCCAAAGGTTAGGGGAGGTGGATTTGGATGTTGATCATGCTTGGCATCTTGACCACAGGTCTTGGGGATACCTTCTGCTGCTCCCAGACATTGCCTGCAGTTCCAAAAGCAACTAAAATGCCAGCATCAAAATTCCCAACCTCCACAGCTCTGTTGCTACATGTCAGTGACTGCACTAGACACCACCAACAAGTTTTGAATTCCTCTTTGACACATTTTCCTTTCAGGGAGCTGATATACATGGAGGTGTCAGAACAGGCATTGTTTCCCCACAGGTCATGCTACTGAAACATTGCTGAAACAGCCTCATCCCAGAGCCACCCCAGCAGGTGCCATGCTAAGTAGTATCGTGTTCCAGAGCTGAGACAGATGGGGGCCAGGCCAGCATATAATATTCAAATAAATGGATTTGATCTTCAGCTGATCTTCAGGACACCCCTGATAGCCCATGGAGCAAAGCTCTGTGATGCTGTAGCCTTTTCTGCAATCCAAAATATTCCCAGGGTACTCCTTAGGTAAGGCCTAACACATTAGGGGATGCCTGCATGGTGTGGCTCTAGCACAGCTTTCACTTTCCCCAGGTGTGACATCTATTTGACAATTTATTTTCTGAAAAGCCTCAATCATTTCAAAATAACTAGGCAATTTTTTTTTCTTTTCTATGGATAATTAAACTTTGCTCTATTCAAAGGCTTTCAAAGAACAGCTGGCAGAAAATAAACCTTAAAACTCCAATAAAAGAAGGAAGGGTTGCTTTTACAGAGTAATCTAAATTACCCACACTTCAAAAGCAGAGCACAAAAGAAGCATTTAAATAAGGGTCCTTTGTTCTGTGGTTGCTGTTACTGGACAGTGCTGCAAAGCCCTTTTTTAGCTCAATATAAACAGCCTTTTAAAATCCAAAGAAGTCTTTAAAAGGCCATCAGATTAGGGTTTGAGAAAAATTGTAGCCAGATTACATTGAGAGCTGCTCTACAAGCCAGGGGGAATGTTTCATGGATTGGGCTCTATTTGCTTTTATGATCCTCACTCTTCATTTCTGGCTTGCAGTCAGTCATGGAGGGTTTGCTGTTCCTTCCAGGCTTCTTCTGCAAAGAAACAAACGGGGAGGGCTTCCCCTCCAGCGCAGTGCCTTAGGGATACCTTGCCATCCTGCTATATAAAAGGCAGCATCACCATTTTCAGCCAATTCCTACATATTTTAAAACCCTGATCGTGTTCACATCAAGCTGGAGGAACAGGAGGAGGATTATGCACAGGCTTTTGTTTGTAGAAAGGATCCTCCAGCCTCGTGAGCCTCTCAGTAGTTGTGTCCCCCACGACTCATTACTGCAGGTAAGGAGCATGGAACACACGTACAATCACACGGCCCAGCTTGATTTAATTAGAGATGCTTTTAATTAAATTTTATCATTGAAGCTGTAGCAGGAGCATGCTTAGATAAAAATATAATGAAGATTTCCTTGGCATCAAAGAAGAAAGGTGTGACTTCAGCTTAATTACTTAGACCAGTGGAGGTAGAACTTGGCTGTATCTGAGAACTGGCACCAAATTAAGGCTGCAAACAAAGGCATTTGCTGCACACCCTGTGGGTGTCCTGCAGCCTTCACTGGCATGGTGGCTCTGTAGTTTCATGACAGCTGAGATATAGCTCTTGTCTAGGTGAAAGAATTGGTTAGACCTACAGTTATACTGTGATAATTGTCAAGAAGAGAGGCCTCTGCTGTAGGCAGCCAGGTAATAGGATATACTTTAGTATTAGGTTCCCTTGAAATTCTCAGACCAAGAGGCAGGTTTAGGGGATACCCAAATCTTGCTCAAATGGAGCTGGGAAATTTGAAACTCATGGATCCTGGATGGCCAAAGTCCTTTATCTCTTTTGGAGGGCACTGTTGCAGCAAAGGAGGCATTGATAAATTTCCCCCCTTCCTGGTTTTCCTTCCAGAAAGGGGACACTTCTCTGATTTGTGAGTCATTGAATGATTGGAAGAAATGTCTAATTTGCCTCCTCATTGCCAGACCCATCCCAAGCTCATAATTTTCTACCAGGAGGCAGAGAGAACTACCATTAAACCCAGCAGTGAAAGAAGAGAATCACATGCACAATTTGCTGCCTGTGCATCTCCCCTGGGACTCCAGGGTTTTAATGCAATTTGGTGTATTCCAGCCAGTGGTGCTTGGCTGCTTTTAATTAAAAAAAAAAATTAAAGGATTTATGTTGGGATTAAATGGGATAATTATTGATTGATCTCTGCCTTCTAAATTGAAAAGCATTTGGATTAATCAGCTTTTAAATAGGAAATCACTCGTCTCTGGACAGGAAGCCAACCTCAGGCCCTGCACTCTAGCAGGGCTTTATTTTGCCCTCCTCCTTCAAACCCACTGGGAAATATTTTCCGTTCTTTTCTTCTTGTTTCATACCCAGAAGAAAACTGCTTTCATTGAGACAGGCTCCGGGTCACAAGATCACCCTGCCTTGCACTACTTACAGAGAACACCTGCCAGGCTCGGCAGCATCCTGATGGAGCTGACCAGGAGTTCTGACACCTTCTGGGACCCTTGTGCTGGGAACTGGGCCAGCCACCTCCCTGACCAGTCCAGTCAACCCCGAGATATTCCATGATGGAGGGAGCAGGTTTGTACCAGCAGTGATTTGGGTAGTTCTGTCTTGCAGGCCAAGCAAAGCAGACACCCATATAGCCAGCCCAGCAGTCAGGAGAGGCTGGGAAATAAAGCAGTTTAAAGCTTGCTTTTGGCTGAGTTCTGGGACTGTGAGTGTCACCCCATCTGTACAAGCAGTTGGAAACCAGGTTAAGCAGGTGAGGAAGGTGGTAGGGCAACGTGAACTAAAAATAATAATGGCACACTCAAAATAATAATATTCTCCATCCCCAGCTGCAGAACTAGGCTGCTGACCTAAGCACTGTGAGTTCAGGTTTCTACATTTATTTTGGGGCAGAAATTGTGTAGCTCTGTGACTCTCACCTATACTTGGAGTATTCCACCTGCAGGAAAACCAAAGTCTTGTTAAATCCCAGGAACCCCCAAAAGCAGAATTTGGAAGAAAGTATTTGCTATTTTGGGGATTTCCAACAGGATTTTTCAGCCTCTGGATTAAAGGGTTAGGATTAAAATTAAAAAAAATTTCCAGTTCCAATTAGTCATACTTCCAATGTTAGAACTTAGAAGCAGGTTTCAGCCTTACACTTTATGAATGAGGAGAGCAATGTGCACATCACAGTCTTTGTCTTCTTATTTATCTAGTGCTGGGAAATTTTCCTATTTTATTTTTGAAACTTTCTCTCTTCAAAACACTTTTAAAAAGGTTCCCCATCAGGAGAGAGCAGGATACCCATCCAGAGAAACGACATTGTTCTAGGGAGCTTTTCTGCTGAAGTACTTCAATCACTGGGATGCTGGTCCAGCAGTGACTCATGCAGACCTCCCCCACGGCTCACCCACCAGAGGTAGGTGACCTGGCAGCAGATTACACCCCTCTGCAGATGCAAGGTAATTCAGACTTGAAAGGATGATTTGAGTCTCTCACACAGTAGTCAGCTCCATAGTAATTGGAACAAAGACCTTCCTTCAGGTGCATGAAAGCCTCTCCTCCACGGACAACCAAACTTGGAGAGCAAAGCACCCACATTGTGTCAGTCCCACTCTCTGAGCATCCTGAAATTATCACCACCCTGGCCATTACCCCTGAATGATCCCTCCTGCACAGCTTCCTTAGGAAGAGCACTCTCAGAGCTCAGCCTTGCTCACAAGCATGTCAAGAACTGCTGATGTGATTATGGGAGACCTTGCTCCCTTCAGCTCCCTGGAAGGAGGTTGTAGCCAGGTGGGGGCTGATCTCTTCTTCCAGGTAAAAAGGGATAGGGCAAGAAGAAAAGGCCTCATGTTGTACCAGGGGAGGTTTAGATTGGATTCTAGGAAAAATTCTTTATCTAAAAGGTTGTCAAGCACTGTAACAGGCTTCCCAGGAAAGTGGCGGAGTCACCATCTCTGGAGATATTTCAAAGCTCTGTAGATGTGGTACTTAGGGGTATGGATCAGTGATGGACCTGGCGGTGATGGGTTAATGCTTGGAGTCGGTGTTCTTAGAGATCCAACCTAAACGATTCTATGGTTAGGTAATGATGATATAAAAATGGATGAAGCGTTATTTGAACTGCAAAGTCACTTGTCTCATCTCAGTTAGGGTGACCAGCTGGTGCATTTTCTAGAGTGGGCTGGTCCTCAGACTGACTTCACATGCCTTGGGTAGAGGGCTCCCACAGGAGATCTTCTAATGGACATCAGGAAAAGAATGAGCTCCACCAAATGTTGGCCAGCCCAGGGGGGCCATTCAAGCCTCCCCGCATCACACGCTGTGTCTGCTTTTGGAGATGAGCACAAGGAAGAGCAGTTTTTTCCTACCTGTGTGTGCAGGCATACATGTACAAGCTATTTTCAGTGTTTTCTGCTTGTCCCAGGACTACAAGATGGCGGAAAACAAACGGAGCTTGGTTGTCCTTTCAAGAAGAGACTAAGCAAAAAAACTGAGGTGCAATAAAATGGTCAGAGAAGATAACAGATAGTGCTTTTATGTCTAAGATTCATTACATTAAAAATATGTACGAGCCAGGGGTATAAAAAACCCAAAGGGTAGACATCCTGCTTTGAATGCAGGCAGGGAAGAGTAAAATTCACTCCTGTTTTACAAAGTAAACAAGCGGAGCAAGGCTAAAGAAAAGGAATCATTAAGAGTGCAGAACCAGCATCACCATCTGCTGTCCTAGGTTACAGTGTAAGATGTGCCCAAAAGTTTGTATTCTCTCACCATCTTCATGAGCTGTTGAGACCAGGTGGGGCGGTGCTCCCTGCCTCCTCCCTCCGGACTATCTCCTGTGAATGGGCCCATCAACGCCTTCCGCATGACTCATGGATAACTCACTCCTGGACCATCTCCTGTTAATGGCCCATCAGCTCCTTGCCCATGACTCAACATCCCATTGTGAGATGTCCCACCCAGAGGGAGGAACCAGGCATTCCATGCTCAATATAAGCTGAGATCTTAAACACCAGAGCAGCCCTCTTCCACTGGATTCCCAGAGGAAAACTACACCCTGCTACAGGATCACTGCTTCAACAGAACCACATCTGCTACTCCAGGAGGACTGCAGCCACCATTTAATCGGACTGCTACCAACATCCTGACCAACAGGGTGTCAGGTTGTATTTCTGACTCTGTCAGTGGTTTTTGTTTTGTTGTTTCTTTTTTTTTATACTATTGCATTTGGGTTTTTTCTTTTTTTTTTTTAATTTTCCTAGTAAAGAACTGTTATTCCTATTCCCATATCTTTGCCTGAGAGCCCCTTAATTTCAAAAGTCTAATAATTCAGAGGGAGGGGGTTTACATTTTCCATTTCAAGGGAGGCTCCTGCCTTCCTTAGCTGACACCTGTCTTTTCAAACCAAGACATCTGCTTAAGCTTAATCTTGCTCAAGATCTTCACAGCAAGCTGCACTGTGCCATTGCCCGTGGTGACAGTCAAACCCACCCTCAGACCTGTCAGTCAAAGATAACCATCCTGACTTAGCATCTGATAGCACCACGCTGCAGTTTTCACCTCCCTGATGTGGGATTAGTGAGAATATGGAGCCGTATTCTTCCCAAGGAACACAGCAAAAAAATTAAGAGGCAATGGCACAATTTGTGACAAAATTACATTTAAAAGGAAAAACGATCCCCGGAAGAGTGATGCAGCCTGGAACGGGGTCCAGAGAGCCCATGCCATCCCTATCCTTGCTGAGATTTAAAACTGAGTATACAGGGCTCTGAGCCACCTGATTTAACACCAAATGCTTGAGCAGGGCACTGGGCCTCCCAAAGTCCTGAAGGGTTTTATGATTTCATGGACCATTGCTGACTTCCCCTGCAGCAATCGAAGTCATAAACCACGAATTTTACTTCTGCTCTAGGCAATCGCTCAGATACCTTCAGTCCACCCTTTACATGCTTGCAAGGTAGGGACCAAGGGCTGTGAATTTGATCTGATGGTCCCTGGGCAGTGTGGGAAGCACAGGGGACCTGATGTTTGTGCAGGAGCTGATATCCCCAGGGAAACCCTCAGCTCGCTGCTGTCTGGGGTTTCCCATGCCAAGCATGATGCACTGTGCTACCTGAAAAGTAACAAGAAGCATTAACAAACTACTTCCCTGGTCAGTAGAAAAGGATATTTGGATGGGAGAGAATAGAAAGAATAA
Source organism: Dryoscopus gambensis (assembly GCA_013389985.1). Lineage (NCBI taxonomy): Eukaryota > Metazoa > Chordata > Aves > Passeriformes > Malaconotidae > Dryoscopus > Dryoscopus gambensis. The sequence continues at coordinate 85,955 of WEIT01027556.1, forward strand.
ATTTCTGGGTGATGCTCATGCATTTAGCAGGTGCTGCTCATGGTGGGACAGTGCCTTGTGCCTGAGGAACCTCTAAGGCAGCAACCAAATTGTCCCTCCAAGAGGCTGCAGCATTGAAAACCTCTTACCAGCTCTTTGCAGGCAGAAATTGGGGCAGGCAGCAGCTACTAAGAGTTTCCTGCCCACATCATTGTGACCTGCTTAAGCAGCTGCCTCTGCATTCTAGGGCAGCCCTGGTACAGGATGACTGCACAAAGCTAACCTTCACCCGTCTTCTACGAGCCTCACCACGCAGTTCTTTCTTCTCCTACCCTCTTACTTTTCCACGACCTCAAACTCCCCCACGAGACTGCCGGAGTTTTGAATTATTTATTCCAGTAATGGCAAAAGGCCTGCAGAGTCCAACCTCCTCTTCTCAGTAGCTGCTGCTGTCTGGGACAGCTCAGGTCACCAGAGGGTGCTGCTGGTGCCCTCCAAGAGCCAACGCGGCAGTTGGAAACCAAAGGTGCTCTTCTCCCCTGTGTTGTTTTTCCCGAGCAGTGACCCATGTATTTTCAGGCAGATTGGCCTTTTCTCCTGTGCACTCCCCCTTCCTGTGGTGATAGGCTGTGCAAAACCACCTTTCTTTGCAGTCTCAGGCTTGAAGCATCCTGGAGAGAGACAGTGTGTGAAATCCTGAGATTTTGTTCACTCTCCTTCCCAAAGTCACCTGGCAGCACTTGGTGCAGGTGCAGGAGGGTCTGTAAGGCTGAGTGGCTGACCGTGGTTACACATTAAGCGGGTTTCCCACCACCCCACAGAGGAAAAGAGAGGTTGTGTGCATGTCTGTGCACGTGCGCTGTGCACAAGCACACACAGAACCACTTAAAACCAGTAAACCAGTTCCATGGAGCAGCAGAAAAGTCCATTTGGACCTTTTGGCTTCTCCTGCCTAAAGCTGTTGTTGTGATGGATTATCCCCACGGTTTCTGAGGCATCCTTGAATTTAGTCTTACATGTTTCTATGCTGTTTGCTTTCAGCCAAGTTAATCCTGGCTGTCACTTGAGTACAGTTAATGATGTTCTACTCAGAGATTTACAGTTGTGCATAATTGGGCTGGAGTCCCTCCCTGTGCTCTTCACACTGCTTTTGGAGACCTTCTGTCGGGTGCATGGGAGTCACTGAGAATTTTGCAAAGGAATGCCTGAAAATGAAAGCTGCAGTCCTAAATGAGCTGCTGTATAATCCTTCTATCTGCCTCAGACTGTCTCAGATTAATTCTATTTGCCAGTCACTTTCCTCTTCCTCTAAAAAAGGGACATATTTTTAGCCTCTGAACAAATCTGACACAGTGGAGTTTCCCTCGTGTATATTCTCACTTGTCACCATTTCTAAGTGTTTTTTTTTAAAAAAACTCTTCTTAATTTCTTCTAGCCCAGGACTGGGAATTTAAGATTTATAATACTTGCAAGGAGCACAGCCCCCAAATTCCACCAGGATAAAACCCCACCACTGTAAGTTTGTAGAGTCACAGAAAGGCTCTTACTAAAGACAAGCTCCGCGTTGGAGCCAGTGACTCTCTGTGCCCGTGGCTTTAACATGCCCTGGACAGGCCAATTGTGGTTATATAACACTGGCTCTGGAGCAGATGCTGCTGTGCTCGGGCTGGGAGATTACAGCTGGCATGCACGACTAATGGGAGCTTTCTGACAAATGCAGCCACCCCTGTCGGGCAGGGGATTGCAGCGAGGCAGCCACTCCGGGTGGCTCTTCCCTGCAATCCGGCACAGCTGGGATGGAGAGAGGGACCGGAGCAGAGGGCTGCAGTGGGAGCAGGAAGCCTGAAAAGCAACAACAACAACAACAAAACACCCCACCAAATTCAGCAAACCCTGCTCAACCCATGTGTGACTGGAGGTGCACTCTGGGCTGTGACTGACCGGCTGTAGCAGTTGTCAGGCACGGGTGTCTCGTTTGAGGAAGGATGATCTACTGCGTCCAGGATGGTTCGAGTGCTCCTGTGGCTCAGCGTCTGACTGAGCATTTCTTCACGTTCCTTTGTGATTCACCACACGTTTGGCGTATCGAGTGTCTCATCAACTTTTCCAGCGTCGTGACTTGGCTCTGTGGCATGTGCAGCAGGATGCCACAGAGGGAATGGGACAGCGGGACCTTATCAGCGAGCTGGGGACAGTGCAGGGAGAGGCGTTCACACCTCAGTATCAAAAGGCTACCTGAACAACCACAATTTGCTCTGACTCCGATCCAGGACATCTCATGTACCATCTCTGGGTGAGATTTTCCAGGCAGGTAGATGGGAGGGAAGCAGAAGGAGAATCTCCAGCTGCTGCCTACAACAGTGCTGCTCCCGTCCCCACCCTTGAGAGACTTTCTATGTCTGACTGATCAATGTCAGTCCCTGCCATCCCCAGGGGGCTGCAAACGCAGCCTCCCAAGTGTCCTGCAGTTTGACAGACACAGCCATTGCTCTCTGCTGACTCCCAGCACATCCCTCCAAAATCCTGGGCTGCTACATCACGTTAAAATGATGGATGAGGAAGAGCTGCACCCAGCAGATTCAAACCTCTCCTTGTTAGTGCTTAAAGGTTGCTTCACATCTGGATCCCATTAAAAAAAAAAACCTATCCAGTTTGGTTGCTAAACAAAGCTCATTCAGGCATAAGACTAAATGAACAAACATTTCTAGTAACACTCGTGTTGTCTGGTTTGAGATATGTGCCACCAGCGGTGACCTTATGCTACCTTTACAGAAAAGCCTAAGCCATACCTGGGATAGGGTCCAATTGGATCCCTTTCCTCATTAAGTAAAATAATCAACAGGCCACCTCCTACTCATCCCCACTGGCCATTTCCAGGTTCACATCTTCTGTTGTTTTCTGATATCTGGCAAACCTGGACTGTTGCTATTGCTACCTGCCCTTGGGACAGGCAGGGAGGTGAGAGGGAGTGCTTCATTCTCATGGCCTATACCATGGGACATCCCATCTCTCCACATGGAGCTGAGGCAGAATTCCCAATTTACCTCATTTACTTCCTAAATCCCCTCTGAGAAGGGGCATTTCTTAGAAGGGAACTAAAAGGAGATCTGAAAGCTGCTCAAGTGCCTTAGATTTCATAGAATCATAGATATATAGAGTCATTCAGGTTGGAAGGGACCTTAAAGATCATCTTGTTCCTACTCTCTTGCCATAGAGAGAACCATCCACTCTACCAGGATGATCAAAGCCCCACCTAACCCAGCTTGAAGACTTCCAGGGGTGGGATATCCACCATTTCTCTGGGAAAAATTTGCCTAATAATGTCCCTTGGGAAGGTCTATCTAGGAGACTCTTCCTACTTTCCAGTCTTATCTGAGGAACCACCTCTCTGTCCACAATCCTGAACAGTGACAGGTCAGATGTGTTGGAGCCTCAACCAAGAGAGGATTGGACCTTGCTGGGCTGTAGACATGTGTTACCTTCTAATTAACACTGTAATTATTCCTTTTTTTGCCCTTCCACCACATCTGTGCACATACACTCCATCCATTCACCCATTTCACAAAGGGCAGAGGAAGCTGACAGATTCTTCAAAGGGCTACTCTGCACTGTAACCCTTTGGCTGCATTTCAGGACCTTTTGGGGCTGAGTACCAGCAGCACCTGAGTTAATTTTAAGCCTGCTGACTTCCAGCAGTCGGGTTAGAACAGCATGGGGGTCACCATGGGCTGAAACCTGTCCCCAAGCCAGCAGATGAATCAGTGCACAGAGGGCTCTGCCTCATGTCTGTGGTTACACTGCCATCAGCACCTGAGCTGTGTGATTCCCGTTTCCCAAAGGCATGTCTACACGATGCTGCAGCTCCTAGCAGGGGCGTCACCAGAGTAAAATCTTGGGCTCCAGCCACCGACCAAACCACAAACCCTCCCTTCTCCCAGTAAACAGCAGCTGCTTTGCTTCCCAGAAGTGACCACGCTTCAGCAATGGCTGTCGCAATGTAAATATTTTCTAACCCGCCAGAAACACATGGGCAGGCTGTCCTTAGGGGTTTGTGTCCTTAAAGTGAGACATGCAAGTGTGGAGCTGGATGGTCACACGGGGTTTGTTTGTTCATAGGGAGTACAAGAGCAGGTGATCATGTATTTGCTGTTTAAGAGCAGCTGTCAGCTGAATCCCACCACAAATGGTTCAGTAGTTGCCTAATCAAGGATATTGGAAGCGCTGAACCACAGGAGGAAGAGCAGCGACCTTTTCATGAACCTGATTGTAGCAGAAGAGTGGCAGCTCCATGGTGCCACAGCGTTGCTGGCACTGGGCAGTCCATGCCGTGTGTCTGGACACCAGCTCCCGTGCTTCTATGGGAAAGCAATGAGAGATGAGATTGCAAGTCATCATGACTCCACAGGCTGACTCCCACAGACACAGCAATACCCAGAGAGGGAATGTTTCACTGTGTAGCTGGGAGGAGGCTGTGCAAGTGATTATAGTGGTTATTGACATGACCATAGCCACCAAAATGCTCTAGGACTGTGGTCATTCTCTTAGGCTGTCCTGGGGAAAGCAAACACAGCAGAAGAGCCAAAAAAATGTTATGGCAGATCAAGCAGGCTTCAGGTAACAGCTTTTAGTTGCTGATGCACAGCAGGATAACTCTCAACTCCTTTTTCAAATATGCATGAAGCTGGACATCGTTCCATTGTCAACAGCACATTAGAATATATACATTGAAGAGATATTAGATGACCTTGGTTCTTTACAGCATCAGCCACCCTTTGGCAAAGGCTCGTTTTGCTCAAGGCCAGGTCTGGGCTTGACATGGATTTTTAGGGGAGCAGGCTGGATCTGGACAGAGCTGGGGCAGCTTTCCTGCCTCTGCAATCACAGTGCTGTGCTGCAACAGCTCCCAGCTCTGCTCGCTGCTGCATTAACAATGGAGGGGCACTTTCAGGTGCTATGAAAACCCCAGTGGGCAATGGAGACTCCCACTTCCAGGACATGGTGCAGCTTCAGAATGCTACTAGAGAGGAACTAAATTCTGCCAGCAGTGCCAGAGACATCTGGTGTGAGCTGGATGCCCAAACTTGAGCAAAGCTTGAAATTGTAGCCTGAATCTTAATGAAGCAAAAGGCAGATAAAGGAACAGAGTATTCAAAGAGAAAACTGAGGAGTTCAAATGTGTGAGCACAGTATTTCAATATCGTGTCTTCAGCCAAACCTGCTCTTAATAAATATAAACATAGTTTTGGTTCAGTCAAAACATTTAACATAAAGTTGTCCAAAAGATCTGAGTTTGGGACTTTGTTCAGCTATTGAAAGTAAACCAGCTGTTGGCTGCACTACTCTCACTGAAAGTCAGGAAAAATCCTGGCAGAGAATTAACCAGTGGTAAGCTCATGCCTGGGGGAGGGAAAGGGGTGAAGAGCTATGGTGTTTCTTGCGAGGACCTCGGCATGGCTGATACTCTTGGACTGCCACGTGTTCTTCCATGAAGCATCCCATGGCCCTCTGAGCCTCAAACACCAGCCATGGGCAACAGGACAGACTGCATCTGCCCCCAGGCTGGAGGACATCCACTGCCAGTGCTCTTTGAAAAGCATCTTGAGAGGAAAAGGGGAATCCTTGATTTGTTTCCCCCTTTCAGAGACCTGAGCATGCAATCTTTACAAAGACTCAGAGTGTCAGCAGAAAGCTCACTCCTGGAACTTGCCCGCTGCTTCTCGTGTTGATCTGTGACAGAAATTACACTTGCTCTACATAAAAGCCTTTGCTTGCTCACAGCTGAGTGATCACCAGCTTTTAATGTGCTATGACAAGGACGACTGGGTGTTGAACCTCTTGGCCCTGCTGCGAGATCACTTTTAGCCCGCAGTGCAGTTTGAGCCTTCCTGCTGAGTGTGGCAGGAGACATACCAAGATTTCTTAGATGCCTCTTTGCTCGGCACAGAGGGACAGCTGCTGTTGGGAGCGCTGCCCAGAGCACCCTTTGTGGCTCAGCAGCAGTCGTGCTGCACACGGGGAGAGAAGGAAAGTGGATTTACTGCTGAGTCAGATGCCTTTGTCTCACTCTGGCCTTGGGTCCCGGGATGATGTTGCTGTCACACAGCGAAGTGAGTTGTCTCTAGCACAAGAAATATCACTGATGAACATAAAGTAAAGAGATTTAACAAGCAAGAATCAACAACACCACCAAACTGCATTCACACCTTGGGTCATTTGCTGCTTGGGATGGTGTTCTGGCCCAGCAGGTTTTCTCCCCATACTGGTGACAGCAGTAGCAAGATCGTGCTTTGCATTCTCTGCGGTCATCTTCTTGCAAGCCAGCAGACATCTGAACCCCACCAGCGTTAGATTTTGTGGTTACTTTGTAATGCAAGTGTAATCGACCCCTCTGGGGCTTTGCCTTCATTGTTACACTCATTTTTACAGTATGAAACAGCCTACCTTCTCCACCCTCTGAAAATGAAGAATATGTTTAGGCTCAGAAAAATGTCCTCAAAAGCCCAGGACGGAGACAAGGAGTCCTCTCCAGGTGAATCACTTGCAAAAATTCCTCCTGAAACCATGTATCTCCATGTACACACACATGAATACAGAGCTTTGCTTTTCTGGTTTTATTTTTAAAAATATTATGAGATTAGTTAGACTTAAGGAAAAAAGAATCAGCGGACATCCTTTCCCCAAAGTCCCCAGTTCCTAGGAGCCTAACAGGGAGAATTCTCAAACCAGCATCTACCACACTTGCTGGCTTGACAAACCAGCCAGGTTTCTCACTGGGACTGAACAGATGGAGGAGCAGCCTGTCCAAGGGAGCTTCCCAGGCTTCTCCCCAGCTGGAAGAGCCCTTTGTCAAAGTGATTATTCCTATGCCACTGAACAAGACACGGCCAGGCACAGACTTCAGTGCTGCCACACCATCATCCAGACTACGAAGTTGCTCTGAGCACTGCAGCACTTGCTCTCTGTGTGCTTTCTGGTTGTGTTAACAGCTTGGTGGTGTCCCCAGGTCATCCCATGCCACCCATATTTCATCCCTCTGTACCCTCATGCCCTTCCCAGTTTCTGTTTGTCTCCCATTGCCAGCTGCCTGTTCTACCAACATTTCCTTTCCCAGTGGCCATTTCCCCTGCAGGAAGGTTTGGAGGTTTTGGGAGGCACTGGTTTAGCAGCACACCCTGATAGGTGGACAGGGAAAGATCCCTGGGATTGTTCTGATTTAGGTCAGTCTCCCTCAGACATGATTTTCAGGGTTCAGACTGACTGAGGACTGCTTCAGCTAAGCATGTTGGAAGGTGAGACTCCGCTCAGGGAGACCAGAGTTTAGTCCTGCCATCCTATTTAGTCTCTGGACAAGAAAAGCAACCTGTGACTGATTCTGGTATCCAGCAGGAATGTAACCTATATGAGCTGGAAACATAGCCCAAGATGTGGTTCATGCAGATTAACAGGCCTGACTAGCTCACTGCTCCAAAACTATGGATGGCTGAGGTTAACAGAGGGCATACTTGTATTTGGCTCACCTAAAGACAGAGTAAAAAAACCAAGCCCAAGACCTGGAAGTTAATGTATATCCTTACAAACAGGGAAATTAGCAGAAAACTAGTGTTTGGAACCAGTGCAGGGCATCTCAAGCATTTTGGAGGCGAGAGGGAACGCAGCACATCTCATGCTGGATGTGAGGTACTGCCTAGGTTTATAGACAAAGCTGTAAGCCAGGGAATGCTTTATTCACGTCGAAGGGACCACCTTCTCATTGCTTTTGTCAGTGACATGACGCCCTTAAAGAAATCTGAGCCTTGCCGACAGACCTGTCTGACCCCATTAGCTTGGGAGGGAGATGAGTGTTTGGAATGGAAACTCTCATCCTGGCTCTTTCATAGACCAATAAGACAGAGCACCAAGGTGCAAACATCAGAGTGACTCACAGCAAGATGAGCTGAAATAGAGATGATATCGAAGCATGAATAACAGCATCTTCACAGTGTTAAGAAAACCAGCCTTGGTGATGGCAATGCAGGGGAGAAAACAGATTTACAGGGTATAGAAGCTGTTTGTGGGACTGATGGAGAGCAGGAATTGTCCCTCCTTAAATAAAGGAATTTGTTTGCTGAGTAGGTGATAACATCAAACTGACACCCCTGGAGGGAGAGCATCCCAATTTAGGATAGCATCATGAGTGTGTTTTGCCAGTCACTATGAAGGTATTTACATGCATTTAATCCACACAGTCAGCTGGTGTGAGAGTCAAAGCTCTCAAATTAGAGCTGGGTAAGGACCTTAAGCTTCAGGCTCCAGGGGTTTGGACACAGCTCTGAGACCAGAACTGCGATACTTGCAAGCATCAACTGCCTACACCAAGAACGGAGAGGATTTAAAAAGCTCAGATTGATAATTGCAAACATCATCAGATAAAAAGATTGCTACAGGATCATGATTCATCTCATTTTTTACTCTGGAAAGGTTCTTTTAACTTCATTTGGAGTTTACTTCAGGACAGAACGCTGGGGAAGATGTGTCCTGCTTGCCGACATGGAGGTGACAACATGGTTTTACCAAAAATACCTTGCACAAGTCTGGAGCACTTGAACTAAATTCCTTTCAGAGGAAACTAAGGAGGGAAGTCCAGTCTGAGCATGAAGGAGTGTGCTTCGTCCACCCTTCCCAATGCAAGTTGCAACACTGAACTGACTTGAGAGGTGTAAAGCAGAAAGTCACCCCTCCCTGTCTCTGCAACCTTATAAAGCAACAGCCTTACCAGCCGTGTTAGATTTGGACAGGGGCCACGTTTACCACCTTCTGGAGCCTGGGTAGTTCTTCACCCTCCCCCTGTCGGTGTCCAGGAGTGTTTCTATGCCAGACACTCCAAGAATGTGAAGGCTGACTAATCTTCAGGCTGATCTTGCATCCTTACCAGGGAGGCTGAGGTGAGAGGGGATCACAGCTGCTGGGTAGCAGGCTCACACTCTGGCTCTTGAAGCTGTTAAGTCCTCAAGACCCTACCCAAAAGTAAGCTTTGCAGCCTTTGTGGGTTTAAGGTTCTTGGCATATGCATACCATATGTGTAAGGCAAGACCTTCTCATGGTGCAACAGGATAGGGCAAGAGTGGGGTGAAAAACTGGGGCCTTATCCTTGGTGGTCACACCTGACCCGTGGACCCCTGACCAGGTACTCTTGTTTTCAAGGGAGACAACTTATCTTTGGCTGCACTAAGGCAGTCCAATATCAGGCTCGGAATAGGGTCAGAAACACGATTCCACCTGAGCATTTCCCTTTCTGATTAACTACTACAACTTTGCAGCAAAAGGAAGATGTCCTTCCTGAAGCCCAGAAAGCCTCCATGAGTGAGAAGTTAGGTGTTTTCTGGCCTCTCTCATCTTCTCAGCAGACAGTAGGATAATTCACTCAGCTCAGCTCTATTGCAAATACCACTGCAAGGAGCTGCTTTATTGCCAGACAGCCACTCCTGGCAAAAGAAATTTCACCACGGTTTGAATGGCAAAAAACTTTGGCCTTAAACCAGGTAATTTTAATTGTGGTGGTTTGGGGATTTTTGCATCCTATACTAACATCCAGCTGTGCAGTGTGCCCTGATATAAGGAGAGGAGAGAAACAGCCTGGCTTACAATTGCTCACAGGAATAGCATCACTGGGGTTGAATATTACAGGGTTTCAGAGGTGCTTTCCTCTGTCAGTGAGGGGAAAGAAGACTTGAGTCCAAGTTCCCCAACACAGCCATGAGTTTTAAAAAACAAATAACGACAGAAGATCTTATTTCCAGTGGACATATTTTCTTGCCCACCACATTTTCTCTTTTACTGTACCACGGTGCTTTGTGATACACCTTCTGGGAGGTGAATCCCACCCCGGGAGCCCCACTGACAGGAGCACATTGAGACTGCTGCCCTCTGTACCTTCTCGCTGCCTGGAGAGGACAGCGCAGTGAAGCCCTGGGGCTGGAGAGCTTGCCCAGCTCAGCCCTGCAGCATTTCTGTGGAGATAAATGATTCCTGGAGCAGCAGGCATGCAGATAAGCAGTTATCTGTGCTGTGCACACACGGAGGTGTCCGTCGTGGCACTGCACGCAGCCCCAAGCTGCTCACAAGCTGCATCACTGCTGATGCTCCCCAGGTGACTGTCACCTGCTGTGAGAGATTTATGACAGTGTCATCACCGCTGAGCTTACCCCCTTCACCTGCCCACCACGCTATTCAGCATCTGCTCCTACCGGAGCAAATCACAGTACTTGTAAACTTCTAATCCCCACCTTGCTTGTCCCACTATTTTCTCAACTCCTCCAACTTTTTCTGAGAAGCACTCCACAGCCGTATGGCCATGGAGAGAGGCACAGGGTTGATCTTACCTCTAAGGTGCACAGCCATCCTCCCAGTTCCTCCTGGAAAACAAAAAGTAAAATATCTTCTATCTCAAGTGCGTTCCCACTGGATAATGAAGGCAATCCAAACAAAGCTCAGGGCACCGGAACTAACAACGTCTGTTTTTCTGTGTTTCATGCCATGGAATTGGTAGTCCTTGGTGGCAAAGAAAATGCAAATTAATTGTTCCCCCTACAGTGTGAGGCATTTATATGACCTGCCCTCGCTGTGAAAATGTTTTATCTTTCCTTAAGACCTGAGCTCTTTTTACAAACTTTCCTGCTTGCTAAAATCTCACAGCCTCCTCAGCTGATTATTTTTGCAAAACTCATAGGAATTCATTTATCTTTGAGTCTTCCATCCCTCTACCAAACCAGACTGAAACAGGCCATGGGGAGAGACTCTGGCGGAGGTGTATGGACCCTGTGACTATTATTGCTACAGCAGTAGCCAGGCGGGTCCTGAGAGGAACCTGCCCTCCTTTGAGGGCTGATATCTTCCCTTCTCCTACTGCACAACAGAAACAGCTGTCTTTACCCCATTTCAATTATCTTTACCCCATTTCAACCACAAGCATTAGAGAAGACCCTGCCCATGTGCAGCACAGCAGTGCTGAAGCACTTGGCACAGCTACAAGCCTCCTCCTGCAACATCCGGGGCAGCCCACCTTCAAACCACAGCATCCCACTTCCTCACAAGGAGGAACTTCTTCTCTTCTGCCTCAAACATTTTCTAGCAAACCTGCCAGCAAATCCAGACTGCAACAATCCCAGCCAAGCTCCAGAGCATCCCTTCAGTCCCCACTCCCATAATAAGAGAAAAAAATTGATTAAAGTTCCCACTGGTTCTTTCACTGTCTTGTCTGGCCTGTGGGGTAAGGCAAGGATGGGTGCAGGTGATGTCCACTCCTGTTTAAGTTTTATCATGGCTGTGGGTACAAGTTCTGGTGCACAGTCTTAAAAAGTAAAAAAGGAATATAAAATTCCTCCAAGATCAACAAACTAATAAAAATCTCTTTAAATCAGCCTGCAACATTTCCACATCTGCTGGGAGCAGGTTCAGAGCACACCTGCAGGAATGCTGCAGACCCTGCAAAGAAAAGGTGTGAGCAGATCTGAAATGAACACTTGGTTTTGTCTAGAAAAGAGTCTGCATGAAGGAGACAGCTTTGGGCTTAAGCTCAACTTTTCCCTGTGCCTGGGCTGCCATTGCAGAGATATTTTCTACACAGCTAGGCCTGCATGATGCAGAGATAGCTTTTGTCCTTCTCAGGCACCACCAACACAAACTATGCTGCTGGTTTCCTTCTAGTAGGGCTTTGTTGGTCCTCAAAAAAGCCAGAAATTCCTTTGCACTCCAAGATGTCCACAAGGGCTGTGAAGATGATTAGAGGCATGGAACACCTCTGCTATGAGGGGAGGCTGAGAGTGCTGGGGTTGTTCAGCCTGGAGAAGAGAAGGCTCCCGGGCCTTTAAGTCCCTGTCAGGATTTAAGGGGGACCTGTAAGGAAGATGGGGATAAATGTTTTAGGGGAGTTCTGTGATAGGGCAAGGCGTAATGGTTCTAAACTAAAAGACAGGAGATTCAGACTAGATATAAGGAATAATTTTTTTACAATGAGGGTGGTGAGGCACTAGAACAAGTTACCCAGAGGAGCTGTGGCTGCCTCATCCTTGTAAGTGTTCAAGGCCAGCTTGAAAGGGGCTCTGAGCAACCTGGTGTAGTGGAAGGTGTCCCCAATTACTGCAGGGCAGTTGGATTTGATGCCTTTTAAAGGTCCTTTCAAACCCAAACTCTTCCATGATTCAAAGAGTCTGTGTCACCAAGACTGTCACTAAGGGCTGAACTGTCCTATTTTGCACTGGGCCCTGTGACTCCAGGTTTGTATCCTCTGCAGAAATTCTTCTAATGAACACAGCTTGTCCCTGGGCTAAAAACAAAAATTGTTTCATTTTTGCTTGGTTTGCAAGTTTGGAAAGAGAATTAAGACAAACTTGTGCAACTGGGACAGTCTTTACGAAAAAAAAGTGTTAGAAACTTGGTTTCCCTATGGGAATTGCTAAATTCCCTTTAGTTTTAGAGAAACTGAGATTCCACAGAAGCCACAGAAGTTCTAAAGTAGAGCTACACAGTTCAAGTCACCGTCAAACTTCTTTTAGAACCATGCATGGTTTTATCATAATTGTCTGTGTCTTTTTCTCTCAAAGCCCCAGTTTTTGGACTAATATAGCTGATAGAAAACCAGAAAGCTTGAAAATATGACCAGATCACATAAACTTGAAGTTTTTGGGGTATTAAAAATAAAGTAATAGTAATAGTAATGAAGTAATAGTAGGAAGAAGAAGAAGAAGAAGAAGAAGAAGAAGAAGAAGAAGAAGAAAAGGAAACAATTCTTTTGAATTAAAATCTCATTATTTAAGCCATTCTGCTGACATTTGAACACTGGATTGTGGTTTCTGGGACTGTGCAGCTATTTTCTAGGGAAAAGAGACCTCCGATGCTCGGACCCGGCTGGGACTCACAACCCAACGCGAAGTAATGGGAGTCCATGGAAAAACAACTGCACCAGCGGTCTCAGAAACTTTGCCACGGCAAAAACACGTGGGCCAGGAGCTGCCCAAAGCCCTGTTTGTCAGCTAGCTAAAATAGCTCAGGCGGAGGTGCTGACAAACCCATGCCCGCGCCGCAGCCCGACACCTCCAGCCCTCGTGGGGTTATCGGTGACGTTTGACTCCGAAGCATTTTTTTGCTGGCTGCCAATAGCTATTCCCCGAGGACTATTTGCTTTCACATGCTTTCCCTTTGACACGGCTGCTATTTCTTTGCAATATGTAAACACTCAGAAGGATTTCCATGTTTGTTCTTCGCCCGGCACCGACGATCTTTCACAGCTCGCCGGGAGAATTGACACGAAGGAGCAGCCGCTCCGCAGGCGTCCGGCGCTTTCTCTCGGCGTGCCGTGCTCCCGTCTGTTTTCTCCAGTTATAAATCCAGTTCTGCTCCAGTCTCCACACCCCTGGGACACAGCAGGAAAACGCATTCCTGGTGCCAGAAACACGACACTGCCATGCTACATGGGTGTTCTTTAGAGCCCAGCGGAGGCTTTGTACTGCAAAGCATTTATTCTTTCTTTCTCCCCTTCCTGCAGCAATGTTTTCTGACTACGAAAATCCTCTTTCAATCTCAAATAAATTACTAATATGTGACTTTTCCCAGGAAAACTGACTGGGTTGCCCGTGCTGCTGTTAATGCTCTCTCATAATGCCGACTTTTTCCCAACGTGATCTTGGTATTTAACAAGACAATTTACACCAAAGGTAAAAAGGAACAGAAATCTTAAAATTAATCCAGAAATTGCAGGCCCTGACTCCAACCTCACGCATTGCACCTAGGCTTGATTTAATAGATCTGCTGCTTTGTAAAATCAACTTAATTTTACTTATTAATGTAGTTAAGTTAAAAGAGGGTAGATTTAAATTTGATATTAGGAAGAAATTATTCACTGTGAAGGTGGTGAGACACTGGAACAGGTTTCCCAGAGAAGTTACTGCTGCCCTGTCCTGGAAGTGTTCAAGACCAGGTTGGATGGGGCTTGGACCAACCTGGTCCAGTGGAAGGTGTCCCTGCCCGTGGCAGGGGGGATTTGGAACTAGATGATCTTTCAGACTCATTCCAACCCAAATCATTCCATGATTTAAAAAAAATAAGTATAAAAATCCAGCTTTTTTTGTGGAGCGAGTCCTCCAGGTTCCTTGCTAGGGCTGAAAAACAAGAAATCCAATTGGCAAATTTTGGGGATTTTTTAAAATTTCATCCTGAAAATTAGAAAATCTGAAAGCCTTTAGAAATTTTCCCAAGACCTGCATGAAAATAAGGAGAGTCCTGTAACCCAAAGCAGCCCCTAGCACAGTGATGGGAACACATCTATAGGAGTTAGGTAATTCTGGTAAAAATCTAGATGTGAAAATCTTCATAGGGGGGATCATGACACTGAACTTCCTTACATGGGAATTTTGACCACAAATTCTAACCAGGAATTTCCTTAACTAACCTGACATGTCCCCACGGAGAATTCTCATTTCAGCAAACTGCTCCTGCTAAGCAAAAATACCTTCCTGAATTTCAGACAGATTCATTCTATACACATTGATTCAGAAGTCAAATTATTATATGACACATTTTAGCAAATGCTTATTAAAAAAAAGGTCTCCACATGTTAGTCTGCCCCAGGTTAATATAAAAAATAATTATAAACTGATTTTATTGAACTAATTTGAAGGTCTGACTGAATTTTTTCATTGCAGTTCACACTAGCTTTCCTTCTTCAGCTAATTCTACTGGGCAGGATGGGTTGAAATATCAGGGTTGGGTTCATCCTAGAAATGATTCTGTTTGAAGGGAGACTTTCAAATCTGCTTCGAATTCATCTGATGTAGCCAGAAATTCTCCACTAATTTCAACAAGCTTTGGATCAAGCCTTTAAAGCTCTGTAGGTTGTCTTTTAATGTAAGATGAACTGGAGGGGTTTTCATCAACAAGCCTCCTAGCAAAAGTCACCATGCATTTCCCAAACAAATATGTAGAAAAAGAGTCAGAGAAATAATAACATAAATGTTGATAACATAACAAAAAAAAAAAGGCAGAGGAAGAAATATTTGTTATCCTTATTTATTTAATAAAGAAACATAATAAACTTGAATTTTTCCAGGTACAAACAGCTTAATATGTCCTATGATATTGGCTGATATTTTCCTTGCTCTTTTTGTAGCTTGAGTGATTCATGTGGTAGCCTTTATTGAACAAATCAACAGAAAAAATGGTAGCACTCACCATGCTTATAGACAGTGTGGGCCAACTATTGAGTTAGTGTCTTAAACTAAATCACTGCACTGGGAGGTTGTATCATGGCTCGATTCGGATCGGCATCTCCAGTAACAAAGATCTACAAGTGAGGTTGTTTGACATTTTTGAGGGGAGTTCTGCGTACCATACAAAGACACCATTCCCTCTTCATCCCTAAAGAAACGTGCCACAGAACAATAGAAAACCCAATAGAAAACCAACCTTCCAGTTACAAAGGTTTTTGAAAGTAATTTACAATTCAGTTTTAGAAAGTTGCACTGTAAACATCTAGAGTTAAGACCCTCTTTCAGATTTTTTTTTTGCATTACTTTTTTTTTTTAATAGAGGTTTTGGGTAAAAGAACCATTTGTAATTGCATCAGTACTATAGGGTCTCGCAGCAATGACACTAAAATGTTCAACTCAAGGGTGAAATGACCAAAGGAAGGGATCTTCTCTAATAAAATCAGTGACCAGTTATTTGTCTCTTTACATTCCGTTCCGTTACTGGGCCTGACTCTTAATAAGAACAGCAGTTGAATATTTTCTAATATAAGTTGCAAAAAATTAAAATATTGTTAAAACAGCATAACCAACAACTCCTTGGGTTTCAAGCAGTTTACATCGTATGTGAAAAGAAATCACATGAGAAATACTCCTTTTCCTTAGTATTTTTCCCTCTTTTTTTTTCATTCTAAAGCTTTGAAAGGAAAATAATTTTGCTAGTTGTCAGCCAATAAATGCTTGTTCAGCAAGTAATGAATGTACTATTTTCTAATTAAACAGTTTCATTATAGGCCGCAGCTTGTTGCTAATGATCAATAAATCCCATTGAGGAGAAAACATTTTAATCAGTAAGTCGTGTCCTCTGAGTGTCAGCCACTCTATAAACTCACAAGATACATATATATGTATAGATATACGTATGTGTGTGTGTATATATATATATGCATATAAATATAAAAATCACATACTCTTTCTGGGTGATATGTACAGTCAGAATAACATTACAGCATAAATACACAGGGAATCTGTATAAAGTTTCTCTAATTTGAGAAGNCTCTAATTTGAGAAGCCTTGAGCAATTCTGGTTTTTTGGGGGAGGTGAGGGGTGGGGACGGGGGAAAGAATAAAGAATGTTTTCACTTCAAGGAACGACGAGTAGTCCCCTTAAGTTAGAATCTAATTACATACAAGATTTAAAGGCAACAAAATGCCCAGAGGAACAGCCCTATGTTATACACCATAGACATGAGGTTAAAAGGGCAAGAGAGCATGATTATAATAATACTTATATAGTATGGTTCATTCCCTTATAGCACTTTGCAATCAGAAAGTCTTACAACACCCCTGTGAGGTAGGTAAGTATTATTATTCCCATTTTACAGATGGGTAAACTGAGGCACAGATAGGTTAAATTATTTGCCTAAAAATCATGTAGTAAGAATCAGGAATAGACCCCAGGAATCCTGATGGCAAATCCTCTGAATTAACCAATAGACCACTCTCAAGTGAATGCCTGAGACACCTCTCAATGAACGGAGAGAATATATTAGCCCATATTTACACAGATACATTGTCATCCTTTTGACATGTTGTCGTACATATTCTGACTTGTTTAGAGGACAGATAACAATGGCCATAGATAAACTTGACTGTAACATGTTGTTTTAATTCTTGTTGCCAACCCCATGTGGTTTTTTGACTCCTTTACAACCTGGGATGTAACTAAATGTTAATGACAATACACCTTAAATACATTCTTGGTATCTTTGCTTCTCCAAGGTGAAAAAGCACAATTACTCTTCCTTAAAGTGCAATGGCTCATTACAGAAATCTCAAGATTTTCCATGAAGTCCAACCAAACCCAAGTACAATCAGTCTGAAGGTGAAAAAGAAAGAACTTGTCTGTAATGATGGACATGTCTCTATATTCCATAAATAATTTCTCACATTCTGTCAAGGCTGAAGGATAATAAATAATAATCTATGTTAGCACGTAAAAACCTCTAATACTTTTCTACAGCCACACATCCACCTTTCACCCCACTGTCATTTCTTTGGCCTGAAGCTGAAGGACATGTCAACTGTAAATATTACTTTGCCTACAGGAATGAGGATATAGCTATTATCTAGTAGATTTTTTTAATTGATTCCTGTATTCCTTGTCCTTCCCCAGAAATCTAACTGTACCGTCTGAGAAAATGAAAGATGGACCTTGAGTAAAAACGATTCGAACCTGAAAAATTTATGTACAGATCCAGAGGCAATTCCCCTCCCACCTTCCTGATCACACTGTCGCAGCCGTTCTGCACGGCCCAGTTGGCATTAATTTATTACTATTAGCAGTATTAGTAGTAATTCTGTTTTTTGAGTAATATTGATGCACGGAGTTCCAAATAAGGCTGCTTAGCTCAGTGTTCCTGGGGAAAATGTAACCTATCCCACTACCTTAACAGAAACTTTGCCAGCCTAGATGGTGCTTTGGATCACTACACACAAACGTGATGCGCTACTTCTATGGCGAGTTTGACTGCGGATTTCAAAGCAGATTCTTGAAACATACTAAAAAATTAGTGCTTTTATTAACAGTTTTACAAACAGAATCCATTATTGTCTAGTTTCCTGAAGGATAGAACAAGCCATTTCTCTCATTATTTTGACATCATTTGCTTCTCTGTTGCTTTTTTTTTTTGTGTGTTTCTGCTGATGTGCAGTTGCAAGTCCCAAGAGGGAGGGCTTAGTGTAATCAACAGTTTAAAGGTTGCTAATTTGATACTTCAATTTCCAACAACTTTCCTCTTCAAGCGATGGGGATCCCGCAAGTTCCTATTACCTTGACCCAGAGTTCATCATGAAGAGTGTAAGGATCATTAATCTCCATGGAAAAAGAGACTTTTTTTTTTTAAGTAAAAAAATATCAAATATAATAAATTTATGAAAGACCATTCACAACATATACAGTAAGTGTTACATTTTGCTACAGCAGCTGTGATTTTTTTTTTCTTTTTAGAATGCAAGGTCATACATCGCCATAAGTAAACACACTAATATGAGTAAGACCTTAAATGAATGTATACAGCCAGGCTTTATCTGTGGATAGATATACACTGTGTTTACTGTTTTACAGTCTAGCCTATTCTTATTCACACCATTTATATAACAGCTATGACCCTGCAGAGAATCTTCCTGTGCATATATAAATATAAATATTGAGCCAAGTCAAAAAGAGCAGGGTCAAAGGTTATATGACTTATTAGACTCCTGTAGTTAAGGGTAAAAACTCCATTGTTTCTTTTGCAACTAATTTTAATAAGAAGGCTGCTTCAATCGTTGTGTAGTTACAGCATAACATTCTGTAAACAATGTTTTAAAGCATTCTAAACAAACATTTAAACAATTGATTCTTTATCCTTGTCGGGTGAGAGAAGACAATCTATAGCCTCATCGCTTTTGCTAAGGTCCGTTATCTTCAGCTGGAGGTTTTCACTCGTGCCTCTGGTGACGCTGTCGTAGGACGGAGGGAAAGAGGTGGAGGAGAGAGTTTCTGATTTGTCTATTGGCCTGCCGTAGTTTTCGTTCATCATGAACGCAATGAGACCCTCCTTCTCAGGCGCATCGTCCTCCAGGATGCTGCTTTCCAAAGTTCTGTGCCGGTACAAGTAGGATGCCTGCTTCAGGGAGCGCCGGAACAAATGTCTCCTGTAGGCCCTCTGGATGACGATGGCGGAGACCTCTTCTTGCTTCCGTCTCAGAGTTGTTGTAATCGGCTCGTAAGAGATCTTAGACGGATTCGCTGCCATGAACTTTTCTTCCATCTGTATTTTAAGGGCATCCATCTCTCCGGATTCTCCTAGCACCCTTTTTGTAAAAGCAAACAAAATATCCAAGCAATGGATCCTGTCTCCACTGACCATGGGCAGGTCCATCGCTATGAGTTTGATTTTGTTTGGTTTCGCTATGCGCAAAGGTTCTGACAGCGCGTCTGCAAAGTCTGAAAGTGCAGAATACTCAATAAACTGAGTGGCTTCGGGGTCAAACTTCTCCCAGATTTCATAGAACATATCAAAATCATCCTCGCTTAGAGGCTCTGTACTTTCCTCAGTGGCTACACTGAAGTTCTCTAAAATAATGGCTATATACATGTTTACAACGATGAGAAATGATATAATGATGTATGTAACAAAGAATAAAATCCCTACAGCAGGGCTCCCGCAGTCTCCCTTTGAACCATTTGCATTGGGAAGGTTTGGGTCGCAATACGGTGGTCCGGTGTTTAAAATAGGGTTGAGAAGACCATCCCAGCCAGCTGATGTGGTGATTTGGAAGAGACAGAGCATGCTGTTAGCAAAGGTTTGGAAGTTGAACATGTCATCAATCCCATGCTCCTTCTTCACATAGGCAAAGTTAGCCATACCAAAAATGGCATAAATGAACATGACCAGAAACAGCAAGAGGCCAATGTTGAACAGAGCAGGGAGGGACATCATTAAGGCAAACAGGAGAGTTCGAATTCCTTTGGCTCCCCGGATGAGTCTCAGGATCCGGCCAATCCGAGCCAAACGAATGACTCTGAAGAGTGTGGGAGAGAAGAAATATTTCTGGATGATGTCAGAAAGTACGGTGCCTTGGAAAGAAAAGAGACAAACAGTGAGTTAGTGCATGGGAAATAATCCCAGGCTTTCCTTTAAAGCAATCAGTCAGGATTATTGAGAAAATAAATGGAAATTTGCCCAGATTGGAAGGCCCACAATAAAGGGAAGGGCACTGTCAGTCTTTTAATGCCCATTTAATCCATAAAAAAGTTGTGAGACTATAAGCAAAGAATGGTAGTGGCAGTCTTATTAAGGGAAAGATTTTTTTGTTGGTAATGAGAAACCAAGATCAGCTCAAGACAAAGATAACTGCAGCTTTGGCCGAGACCCACCTGGGAAATTTGAGAGCAGATGGTCAGAATTTGTCTGATATGACAATATTTTTGTCTGTAAAATAGTAAGTCAGAAATGCTGGTGTGCTGGGCCTGTTTTTTTAAGCCACTACCAGAACAGCTGAAGTTTCTACTGTGTAGCCACTTGGTTGGTTGTTTGCTTATCAATTTTTCCAGTTTCCCTGATGGGCTGGGAGGGAACTAAGGGCTAAGGCTGTTCTAGCAGAGAACCAAGCTTGCACCCTGTACTAAACTCTTCCTGCAGGAGCAGCACACTTGATCCAGAAAGTTTGTCTGCACTGAGCTGTGCTGAGCTCCTGTCTCCTATAGGAAAAGCTCTCTCTGGAATGGCTCAAGGCCTCTGACACTGAAACAACCTGGCTGATCTTGGGCCAGCATTGTGAGCAGCATGACAGCTCTGGTTAACTGCCTGCTATGGGCATATCCAGAGCATCTGACCTAAAAAGGTCTGGTGACAGCTGTGTGGCAGTGATGTTCCCTGGGTGACCCAAACCTGTGAAATCCAGGCTGTTCAACGCCCCCAAAGCACAGGTCTGTCTCTGAGCAGCAGAGATCTTCATCACGAGCTTGCAAGTTCCCCAGTCCACTCCAGGGTGTTCAGAGCAGCAGGAGAATCAGGCAATGACATGTCTCTGTTTTCCCAACATGATACTTTCTCATTCACCTATTCCCTCCCTCAAAATGGAAAGTTTTTTTGCAAGAGTTGAATTTCTGAGTTCCTTTTGCTCACTGGATCAGTTGAGCATCTTCCAGTTGCTACTTTACTTCCAACTTTAATGAAAACTCTTTTCGTAGGATTTTGGATTCATTTGACCTGCACTTCTTTAGTATCTAATATACATCTCTATTTGGAGATGCAGAAAGCAAATGGCACAAACTAACAATAAAACTGTCTTTCTGTTTCATCCCTCGGATATATGAAGGTGTGGAGCTCTAGTGACAACAAGGCTGAGAAAAGTCAAACTCACTGCATTGCCTAAACCTGCCCTGAAGGACTATTTCAAACTTTTGTAATAAAAAGCAAATAGCAAAGCAACAGCAATCCACATGTGCCCTTCTCATGAGGCTTTTTTGCTTCTCTGACATTGGCTGTTAGACAGAACTGGTGTTAAGTGCGTGTGGTGGCCAGTTCATGTTTCATTACCATGAACCATTAAGTGTATGGGTTGATAAATCTCCTAATTTTGCTGATCACACCAGTTATTGTTAGGCAGTGGTATGTTAGATTATAAATACATATTAAAATTGTGTTTAGGATTCAATTCTCTGAGTTGAAAGCATACATTATTGCAGAAATCCTTTAACTCTGTCAATTAATTTTACACCTGCCTCTCTAACATCGGATTCTGGGTGAAAATGCAGGGTCACCTACCTACAATGGACAGAATCACAACCACAAAGTCAAATATGTTCCAGCCGTTGGTGAAGTAGTAATGTCGCAGAGCCAGCATTTTGAAGATGCACTCCCCGGTGAAGATGGCAACAAAAAGCATGTTGATTTTATGGAGGATGTTCACTTTTTCTTGACTTTGGTCATCCGTTTCCACCATCATGGTAACCATGTTAAGGCAGATGAGGATCATGATGGAGACATCGAAGGCTTGTTTTGAGACGACGTCGAAAATAAAACCTTGGTATTTGTTCTGGGGGAAAGGATAAGGTTTAGTTAGGGAATTTGAGCCGTGTGAAAATGATGATGTAATTGTCTCCTGATTGATCAGAAAGCAGAGGAGAACAGACAATATACTGCATCTGATTGGAACTTCATGAACTTAAGGGTGATGGTGAATGTTGTTTTGATGGAGTTTTCAAACCCATTTGCTCCCAATGCTTTTTGAAACTACTGTAAACAAGACACTGGCCATGAATTTATTCAGTGCAGACAGGTGGCCACTTGCGTGTGTAAATGGCACATGTAAATTACAATGTTAGTCAATGCTTCAGAACAGTGGGAATTTTGTACCACAAGTCACTGGATTTGCAAATATCGTCCAAAATCAAAACATATAATTACTAAGTGCCTTTCATCTGGGAGAAATAAACCTTCCTACGCTGGAGAGTTGAAGGGTGGTTATTCTAGTAAATAAACATTCAGCTATTGCACAAAGCTCAACTGAATTATGTCGTTCTTACCAGTGGCCTTGGGATTGGCTTTTGAGGTTTCTTAGATCCCAGCTTTTTCATTGCATTATAATACTTTTTTTGTTCTTCTGTCATAAAAATGTCCTGGCCACCTAAGTATAGGGTGAGAACAACATCATTACTTTTGATGAAGAGAGCTCCTCTCTGCCCCCCTCCAAAATTCAAGGCAGAATCCTCCTCTATTTAATTTCTCTTTTAGGGTAGCTTTCATCAGGTTGGACTGCTCAGAGGGACAGTGGTGTTTGTGCACAGAGGACACCAGGCCAGTCTGTGCCCCTGTGTCAAGTTTTGTGCCAGAGATCCCCTCTGCCTGGAGCTGCTTTGCTGAATTCTGTGGGGAATAGAGCCCCCCATTCTATGTTTTCAGGATGCTCGTGCTCTGGGGACATTAGGGACTTCTACAGCTGTGCCTTTGTAAAAGTCCTGCAAGGTGGTTTTTGCAGCTGCTCTGCCACTGCTGATCTCAAGGCTACAGTGGCAGAGCCATTGCTGATAAATCTATTCCTGGGCTCGGTCCCTGCAGCAGTCACAAGATGAAGTGCAGCATATGCACTACTTATCTTTTTCTTTTGTTGGTTAAAATTGTCAATGATGACACCGATGAAGAGGTTTAACGTGAAGAAAGACCCGAAGATGATGAAAATCACAAAGTAAAGGTACATGTATAAATTATATTCCCATTCAGGCTGCTCCTCGTACTGCAAAGGGAAAAGGGAAAATGTGAAAATGACACCACCTCTGCACACATCAAAATATTGATGCAGTCAAAACAAAGCTGTCCATTGGAAATAAAATTTATGAAACGTGAGAAAAATACTGTAATTTCCTTGAGCAAAGTCAGCTCCCCTTGGTCTCTTAAAGTTTACTACTGGCATCTGCAATGCCACGGTCATTTCAGCAACAGTCACTCTCACAGAGATCACACTGCTCCAGAAAGTGCAACTCCAGAATAAATCCTACAAAATGTTCTCAGTCTGAACACAGAAGGGGAAAAGAATCAATCTGCTGATTATCCTAACGCCTATATGAACTAATGGTATGTATAATAAAACAGAGGTATGATTGCAGTGTAATTGAAATCTACTGAAAAACACAGTATTTTTAAATACAATTTTGTTTTTTAATGAGGAGTGGAATGGAAGAAGATCTCTTGTTGAAGAACTGAGCAACATGTGTAGCAAGGGAAATGCTTTTTTTGTTTGTGTTTGAGGAAACCTGAAAGCTGAACAGGATGCAGGCAAGAACTGAGCTGTCACCAGTCACTACCACATCTCAAGTCAGAGCTAGAAGTTCACACCAACCTCTTTGTCTGCCAGGAGCTTCTCCACACACCTTCAGTGGAGCTGCTGGCTGCAGAAAAGACACTTGCTCAAGGTGAGGGTGTAGGGAGGATTAAGTATTTGTCTCACAGGGGAATTCAATTTAAACCCAGCACTTTTAAAGACATGTTATCATCAGAAGTTGGAAAATACGGCAGTAATCAGGGAGAGGGGGAGAAACAGAGAGGACAATTTAGGTCTTTGATAGACTCAGACTCACTCTGGTGGTGCCTCTCTGTGCTGGGAACTCTGCAGTAGGAATAGACAAATCAGTTGTGGAGGACTACAGGCTACATTTGTTTTAATCTCAGCACCTTAATGCTTCAGTACAGCTACAATGAGCGTCTGCAACCGTCCCAGCCACAGTAAGACAGGGACTGGCAATCTGCATATATTTTATTTTCTTGTGTTTGTTTTTAAGCATCATCAGTACTGCAAAAGGCAATGGAAAAGGTAATTATTTCTTTTCTTGCAGAGACTTACCTCTCTTGAATCCACTGCTGCATACATGATATCCATCCAGCCTTTAAAAGTGGCCTGAAAAAAATCCCACATAAAACATAAGCATATTAAACAAGTACATCCTGAAATGATATCAATCTCTGTGATGAAATTTCAAAATTCAATGTTGAGCATGTGCTTCACAATTAATACATTGCCTGCCTTGCAAACTAATATGTATCCTTGAGTTTATGCTCATTCAGATATTTAAATTCATTCCAAAATGGTTTTCTCCTGCATTTTATCATTTATGTTTTTTATTTTCTGCACTTGCAGGGATAAAAGAGAGGGTTTTAGAAGAGATTTTAAGAAGGAGAGAAAAGATGACAATTAAATCTTTGGAAGTTTTGACCTTAAAAATTTCAAGTAATGAAGAGATATGACTACGCATAACATTAAAGAATGTTGTCCTGCACAAGCCTTGGACCAGGTGAGACGGATTCCATCCATATCCCGCTGAAGCTTGGATTCTTCCCTCTTCTAAACCAGGGCAAATCACAACAATATTAAAGCCCAGGGAGTTGCATAAATCACAGCTGACTTGAAAGAAGAAAAGGCAATCAACACCTGCTGTGAGCCTGGCCCTGGAAACTCAATCTGCTTTACTGTTCAGATTTTCTTTTTATTAAGCTTCATGAAGTCAAGAGTTTTGGGTTTGTTTTTTTTTTAATAATTGTTTAAAGAAGGAAAGATTCCACAGAAGTCAGTGCCTCTTACTGGAACCTTCCGTGCACAAAGGGCAGTGACAGCGCTCCTAGGAGAAACACATGGAAGTGATTTTTACTATTCTGTAGCAAACCCACGACTCTTTGATCTCAATATATGCCTCTTATTAAACACAGCCCGATGCCAAGCACACCTGGCATCAGGTCTGACTCCAGCCTAAGCCCCACTGCCTTTATATGGATTCTCTAGGGTTGTTTCTTATTTGACTTCTGACCCGTTTAGACTTACCCTGAATCTAAGTCAGTGGGAGCAGATAATGAGGCATTTTTAGATTTATTCATTTAATCAAATTTACGCTGGCATGCATGTAAGACCCATATCCAATATTTTTTTACATCCTGCTGACACTTAAGTTGAATTTTGCCCTGTTGCGTAGGCATACAATTCCAGATAATGCTAGTAGGAATTTGGCCGGAGGGTACCAAGACAAATCCAGGCAGTTGGGCTGAGGTGGGTACATTCAGTGGTTTTAGAACTTTCTGTTATTATATTAAGTCCTGGAGGTAATGCTGCCTTTGCAACTCCTTCTGAATGCTACTGAGACAAAGGAAAATGTACAAGAGATCAATGAAGTTTCTCATGGAAGTATATATAAAATAGTGTTTGAAAGGTTGCATCTATTCTTATCTACTGCTTGAAAGAGATTAGCCTACTCTTTCAAATCAGAACCCTTTGGTGCTGTGTGTTAAAAACCACTTTACATGAACAGCATCTACAGGAACAATCAGCAGTTTTACTAAAACAAATAATTATTTGAACCTCTCATGCTGATACTCCTTAAATATTCTAATATTTTCCTTTTTTGCCATTTTCTTTCTAATCTGATGAAAGACTTTCTGGTGCCATTAGAGCTTTCAGCTCAAAGCGCTGCTCAGAAAGGGTGGCTGGGATGAAACAAGAAATCCTTTCCCTGTGGCACGAAATGATATGATCTTAGCCTGTACTTTTCTCCCACTTGGAAGGAAATCTTTTCTCTTGAGCAGCTATTTTGCCCCTCAATGTGTACCACAGACACAAGAGACTCTCCTGCAAGGCACAGTGGCTTATAGTGATAAAGGATGATGAAGTGATCGGACAAAAAAAAAATACTAAGAGGATGAAGTGCTGTGATTTTGCTTCCCCCAGTTGTCCAGAAGCAAGAGAATTTAAAAATCTGTGGGGCATCTGGAAAGCTTCTCTGGACACTTCAACTGCAGAGGGTAAAAGATACTGAGAATGAAAGAAATATAACACTGAGAAAAGAAATTATTTATCTGGAATTAGTAACCACTTACACTCTGGATAAGGAAGTGACAAAATCTTCATGGGAGTGTTTGTGATATTATCCTGCCTGGAAGCTATCCAGAGAAACACCATTTTCTACTGAAACTGTCACATGATGAGATTATCTACCGATAAACTCATCTTGGGATGGGATTACATTTCATTATTTCACTGGTGCTTAGAGCTGCAATGCAGCAAATTAGTGGAGAGGAGGATAGGTGGGTTGGCACTGGCTGCCCTCAAACCAAATGGTGCCTTTAAGTAAAGCAAGTCTTTAAAGCTGTAAGATTTTGGGGTGTGGTTCTTCTTTTTCTTTTTCTTTTTCTTTTTCTTTTTCTTTTTCTTTTTCTTTTTCTTTTTCTTTTTCTTTTTCTTTTTCTTTTTCTTTTTCTTTTTCT
>WEIT01027556.1:120892-248294 GCA_013389985.1 Dryoscopus gambensis
AAAGGGATGAATTTCTGCTGCACTTAGGAATATCAGCACATATAGTCACGCATCAGAAAAGGTTTCACACCTGTTGGTTTCCATCAATATCTTTACAGGTGAAACCACCTTCCAGGTGACTTCTTTAGGGTCAGCCTAGAAACTGAATCCATCCTCTGCTTTAACCCAGAGTGGTGCAACCTGTAAGCTGTGTTTGGTGCCCAGCTCTCTTGATCTCACAACCTCCTCAGCCAAAGCTGATTCAGATTTTTAATCCAGAAATAGACTTGCATGATAAGTTAATCCTCCCTTTGCTCTGAGAGAGCCCATCAGACTCCTCACAGTGATTTCAGGCCCAGACTATNTTCCCTTATCTGTAATTTCACTTACACTCATTTTGAGTGTTGTCAGCAAAGATTTTATGTTTCCTTCCAGATGCTGTTAAAGTACAGATTAAAGATAGTTCTCATTCTCAACAGTCCCTCACCCTGAGATGCTCATCACCAAATTTACAGTGTGGTCACTGTTTACAATTACTTTTTGAGATCCATCAACCACTTTAAAACGTGTTTACTTGTCTTGGTACAAAGCTCATGTTTCCATCACAATGTCCTGTGGTATCAGATTCCTCTCTGAAATCCAAGGATTCTGTATCAGCACAGTTACCGTCATCAGCATAATTTGTAATCAAATCAAAGGCCCATATCAGTTTTACAAGAACTATTCCCATGAAATCATGCTAATTAGCATTAATTATGCTGTTTCTTTCCTGCATATCTCCTGTAGCAGTCTCACCATGACTTCGCCCAGTATCATTTTCACATTAAATGTCATCGATTCTCTCATCCTTCTAAAATACTGCAATAACCTCCCTTGCAGGGAAGTGCCACCTCTGAAATAATTCCCTGAGGGACAACAAATGAGGAGACGTGAGAGATGTCATTATTTGGGACAGGCAGATCTAAGTAACTTTATTCTGGGCTCATGCATGGAAAGTCTCTGGGTCTGCAGTAACTGCCAGGTGGGATCCTGATCCTTCTGGGGTCTCTTTTTGGGGACTGAGGGGCAGGATGGCACCAGTTCATCCCTATTTTGCAGACCTCTCATGGCATAGGAGCTGCTGGGACTTGTGTCAAGCTTGCACAGGTCCCAGACTGCTGGAAGATAGGGAAAGAACTGAGGTCTGATGGCAACAGGTTCTCTTGGCCACCCCAGTGCTACTCTGTGCCTTTGGGTCAGGGAAAATTGCTTCCAAAATTTAGACACAACCACTATGAAATGAGTCTCTTACTGCAGTAAATGAGAACTTTCTTGCTCCTGTTCTAGCCCTGCAGACATGTTTCAGTTATTCGAGAAAAAGGCATTATAACAGAGCAAACTATTCTTATTTTCTCACTGTCAGTGTTTGCTTCTCAACATTATCATTATTTAATCCATCACTGTGCTGGCAATTTTCCTGTGCATTTTGGAGCATATGAACTCCTAATAATGAAAGGTCTAACTGTCCCTAGTCTTGTTAAGAGTGGTTAGACAAACTAAAACTAAAATGATTCGCTTTTCCAATAGCACGTATTCTCAATTATACTTTATCATGGTTTACAAGCTAATTCACCACCTCTGATAGCTCAGAATGACTAAATATATTTCAGCTGCAGCAATGGTACCAGAAAGAAAGGGGGATACTGAGTCAGGGACTGGGGGCCTGTAAGAATGGGCATGTTGGGAGGAAATTTGCTGGGCTGATCCATGTTAAGGTCTTCACCAAGCCAGCCTCTTGCTGTTCTCAGAGAGAAATGAGGAGTTTTTAATGTTATTTTTTCCCTATTCTGTTAATGTTTTTTTTCTGCGGTTTTTGGCTCACCTCCCCACTGCTATTTAGGTTTGAATCCAATTTAGTTAAACCGATGTGAAATCATGAGTAAACAATCGTTAGTTAGAACACGGTAAGTTTTGCTTGGGCTTGTAAATCCACCCGTAAAAACTAAGACTTCATAAGCCAGATCTAAACTGATTTGAGAGAATCTGTGCACAAATCACTCTGGCAGCTAAATTACTGCTTTTGCTAATACCAAATGCTGAAATAGTTCCATTTGTGAATGTTTAGTAAAGACTTTGAGTGAGGTCACCAGATGACAGGAGTGAGAGCTTTAATTATTGTCAGTAGTGCAACCTCACTTTGTGTCTTTGAACTTTGCATTTTTTTTTTATTTGGTCAATTACCTTTAAAATATTGCCTGACTGCTGGAAAGATTGTGGTGAACAAAACAGTTCAGGTTTGGGTCCCTGGATGAACAGAGCCTTTTGAATCCTTTTGTCTTAGTACTAACACAGAGGTGGCCTGCAACAATACTTGCCTCATCTTTATCCACAAAACAATATGAATTAGCTAATCACAAAATCTTTGGAAGAAAGAGTTATATTGCCAAATCTGGTCATCCACAGAAGAGGAAAAGAATGGATATGGGGTTTTCCTAAGTTGCTGTATCACCATATTACCTGGCTCATCTCAATTGTTAGGTTCTCCAGCCTTCAGTCTCCTGCTGTGAGAGCATTGCAATGAGAATAGTTCATTTCTGGGAGCTCAGTGCATGAAATACACATTTAGTCACTGATGATTCAGACCAAAATTTTGTCAACAGGAAAGCTTTACCCTGAATATGCATCACTGTGGGATATGTAGCATTTTCCTTGGCCTAGCAGAGAGATTTGGGATCATCAGTATAATTTGACACAGAATTTTGCCACAGAATTGCTTTACCTTGCTACGCAATCCGCAAAGTTAGCAGTAACCTCAGCTCATACAGAGCACAGCTGTCACCACCTGCAAGTCATGCATGGTGTGAGGTATTAAATAAACTGCTTATCTAAACAATAATTGATTCATGTTAGCAGGTAGGCTTAACAAATAAACAAGTATGCTGTGGGAATACAGCCGTGGTGGCAGAGGAATGCAGGAGAGATGGATGCACAAGATGGAGCAACAAGCACAAGCTACATGGTTTTAATATGAATCCTGACATTCCTCATTAAAACTGCAATCTGTTCAAAGGAAAAAAAATATCATTCATTCACTTGCTTTCCCTATCTTTAGCATTTCTAATTTTTTGCTTTAATTATTAGTGAAAACGTCTTTGAGAACTTTCTAGTCAGTCTCACTTTAATGCTTGTCAAAAACAGGGAGCAAAGTTTAGCTTGGTTGTTCCCCTGATACACCTTATAATGGAGAGGTAATTGATAGCCAGATGCTTCCTCGTCCAAAAATCTGTTTTCTAAGGCGTAGTATGACAAGTTAGGCAGCAGGATTAGTTTATCATTAAATCCACCCAAGGATAAAGATATAACTGCAACCAAGACCAAGGAGGGATTTCTTTGTTGCTATGATAAAGCACTATCATTCATTTCCTTTGGCTGACAAAATGAATACAAAACCATGTGAAACAGTTCCCTGTTACATCTTGATCCACACAGTTGAGCTTTGGTGGATGCTTTGTGTTCTCTTACCCTCATCCCTTCAAACCGTGACAACGCTCTCAGTGGCCGCAGGGCCCGGAGGGTCCGGAGGGATTTGATGGGACCCATCTCAGAATATCCAAGAGTGTTGGCAACAAGGCTGATTAAAGAGACCTGGATGGAGACACAAAGCAAAAATTCACTCTGTTAGAACAGTCCTGCCATTTTTCTTCTCTTCTGACTTTCCTCCCTGGAAAGGAACAGCTGGTTAGTGGAACAGTGGGGAAGGAAGTCTTAAACAGGAGCCATTACATTGGATCCACACAGAAGAAAGGATGATGCTTCACAAAGTGGAGGAGAAAGGAGATCACCATTACAGACCCACCATCTATGCTGTTTTCCGTGCGCTCCCCAAGGTGTGTGTATCTTTCAGTACCCAAAATATGAGTCAGGTAAGTGTGACAATTTAGAGCTTTTTGGAAGAAAGCACATCTAACCCTTCCCAGCAGAGATAAAGGATTTTAGTATTTACATTTAATCCCTAGTCTTTAACTAAGTGATTGGAAACAAGCCTTCTGCATTGCTGGCAGACATGACTATACCACAGACCATAAAAGAATGAGGCGTGTGGCTCTTCCATTCTGCTCTTACTCACTTTTTCTGCACAGTCTCTAAAGGAGATGGGAATTCAACAGGTGCTCAGTGTTGAGGTTCATACCCTTCAAAGACTATTTCTTTGAAATAAACTTCCCAAATCTGGAAGCAGCATGGAGGGGTTCCCATGCTCTTCACGTTCTCAGAGCTTTTGTAGTGCTGGTCAGAAATGTGGGTGGTATCAGGCACAGGACTGGATTCTGAATGAATTGAGTGGCAGTGGAGACTATGAACACATGGAGCAATAGGGTTTTGCATGCTCAAATCAGTGTTCACAGCCTGAAATCTTACCGAGCAAGGAGTGAAAACAAACAGCTCTCCAACATCGTAGGTATCATGCCAGTCTGCATGTATTAAAAAACCCCAAAACAGCAAAAAAACCCAACCAGAATTAATCACCATATACTATAAAATACCGTTTTTCTTAGAAGGAGAGATCTATGTATATTGCTTATCACAGTTTCTTTTCTTCCTTTTTAATTTTTTTTTTCTTACTTGACCATTTTCACAGCCCCAGGTATCACAGTATTTGATATCTCACTCTCACCAAAGGGAGTGAGCAAAGCTCATCTGTGAGGAGTAGGTGCTGTTGCCATTTTCAAGATAGCAGCTAAGCCTAAAAGCAGAGACTCCTCTACATTATAAAAATAGGTGCTTAGTGTAAGGAAACTCCAGCACCCCCATGAACATTGACAGATCTGGAGGAAAACCTTAATTTAATTTTAGGATGGGATGATTTTTACTTTGAAAGCCCATTGCTGGCTGACCAGCCCAGCATCATCCATGAGGTCTGGGATAAATCAGGGTAAGACAAGCCGGCCCGAAGTCCCAAGGCAGCGTCCCCTATGGAGCAGCCTTTCTCCTGAATCTGCATTTTTTATTTACATATCAGTCCTGTCTGCACAGCTAGGCACCTTTGTAAAAACCTGCTCAATTTGTTAAATTATTTACCTGCTGATGGCTTTATTGTGGCATGTGGGTGACTAAGGGCAGGAGGTCTCAGAGAAACCAAGCCTGAGCTGGGGTTTCTGCCAGGATAAGTCAGCCCACCTCTGCAGATGACTAAGTGGCACAGAGGCTGGCTGTCACCCTGCACCATGTCACTCTTTAACAAGGTGTGACACAGACACCCCTCCTGTGCACAGACCCAGCGGCTGGGGAGGAAGGAAGGGCTTGATAAACACTTCTGCCTTTTAGTGGTGAGTGCCCTGTAAGAACATCACAGTAGACAGGCAGACTGGGTTCAAGGTCTGATGTCTTAGGCCCTGTAGACACTGGGGAGGTAAAAATCACCAGCAAAGCCTTTTCTTCCATCTCTAGGAAAGCAGATCTGAACCTGTGACCCGAGCATGATGCCTAAGTCATTTTAGAGTAAGCAATGCCATAGGTTTGACATGCCCCTTTCACCCAAATCCTGCTCATCCAGTGCTCACAGTTGAAGATGAAAGTCTGGGTTTAACTTAAAAACCATCTTCAGCTCACCAATGCACCCATTTTCCGCCTTCCCTGTTTCTCACCAGCCTGGTTCACATCCTGTACTCTGAAGCTGCATTAACACAGAGCTCAAATCCTCCTCCTTTTATTCACTCTTCCTGCAAACTTAGTGTTGCCCAAATAATGAGAAAGGGCTGAGGATTTGTCTAACAGCAGTAAACAAATGTGCACCATAGTTATCTACTAAAGCCATTCAATTAAGTCATCTTAAAATTGTAAAATAACTGGCATTATGGAGAAAACACTATAGAAATAACACTGTGGCACATATTTCTATCTTTGGTGGAAAGTTTAGTGCAGAAAAGAACCTGAACCTCGCAAAGCCTCAGAGGTTCCTATGCAGAAAGGCTGAAGGTATAAGAAAAATAGTTCAGTGATTGTATGCTCAGAGATAGAAATAAAGATCCCCATACACACACACCAAGGGAAGCTCACTAATTTGTAAAATTGATCTGTAAAATGAATGTAGATATTTAAATGAAAATTAATCAAATACAGGGTACCCAACGCCCTTCTTTGCTAGTTTCACCCATGATGACTGGAAGTCAGACCTTGTCAAGGTCTTCAAACTGTTTTGGTTGGTGCATCTGCATGATTCCTCCCTCACCCTGGATTTGTGTCCTACAACTGCCCTTTCTCCCAAGGCAGAAGGTTTTTGGTTCAAATCCTGCAAGACCGGATTCTGGATCTGAGTGGGTTCCCATTTTCTTTTGAGTACCACAAATGTCACCCTGAAACACATCGCAGGTGGTGTTGCCCTCCTGACACAGATTTACACAGCATTCGATATCTCTGCAGAGGATTAGGTCATGAAGCTGTGCGATATTTGGCAATGATTTACAGGGCTGGAGTCAGGGCAGAGTTTGAGACAACTTGTTTAAATGCTTGGATGTTGGTTTTGAAGGTATCCCTGTCAAATTTTATCTATAGGAGAATTACTAACGCAGGAACTTGGCCATTTGGACTTGATTAAAAGTGACCCAGAAGGTTATTTTTAGGAAAAAAATCAAGCAGTTTTCAAAATTGGTGCTGACTGCTCCACATAATCACAACAAAAGGTGAAGTCAGCTATTTCTATTTTTTTTATTATTATTATTGCAAGGCTATGCAGCCCAGAGCTGCTCTAAAGTTCTGCTTTGTGCTCTGCTCAGAATCAAAAATGTGCTGGCACCCAGAAAACACCTCTAGGGTCAATGTAACCTCCAGATTCAGAATAAGTCACACACACATTTCTAATCTTTTCAGTACCTGTTTGCAAATAGCTTTGTAGGTTTTTCATAAAAACCCACCCCTGAAGTCCGGGCAGCACTGTAGCATGGTGGAGAGCAAGTGAATCCTAAGGAGTCACTATTGCTTGGAACAATTTAACATAAAACACCCAGTTTGCTGTTGACCTTGAGCTTTCACCTCAACTTCACATTTTACATGGCAGGTTGTAGGTGAGGTATGGAATCCTGTGGACTTCTTCTGAGCCAAGCAGATTTATCACCGCTCCCATTTGCCCTGCTTCCAGCATTTCCCTTGAAGGTCTTCCCAGAACTTGCTAGATCTTACTAAGAAGATTTCACAGCTTTCCGTTTAAATTAATCAAGGAATAGTTAGGTCTAGACTGTTCCTTATCCCCTTGACCTGCTGCTCATTTGGTGCCCCTGAAGTGCCCAGAACAACGTTGTCACTGGAATTTTCTATCTAACCTGAAGTCCAGTGCATATCCTGGCCAGCAATGAGGGTCCCTAAGGGGGAGAGAGGTCCTCATAAATCAGTGTGCACAGTCCTGCCTCCACAGACTTCAGCCTGTGACACATCTCACTAATCTCACGGACTAGGATGTCAATCGCACGGCAACTCTTCCCTTTAGCATTCCCTGGATCATCTCAGCACAGCCAAGAGCCCAGCCTCAGTGGTGTCAGACACTTCCCAAAACTTTTTCTGGCCCAAAAGTGTGGAAACCCTAAAAGACTCAGCATTTACTGCCCAGCTCAATGGTAGGGTTTCCCAGCAAAGCTCGGGCTCCTGGCAAAGCCTTGTAGATCCTACCTAAACAATTCATCTTCTTGCTATCATAGACAGGCAGAGAGTGTGGAGCTCTCTCTGATCCTGGCATTTAGAGAAGATTTTTGCCCCTGTTCCTCACTTTATGTGCCCAGAGATAGTTTTATCTATATATCTATAAGTATATTGTGTGTATAAATACAGACCTGTATTTCTAAATTCCCACATCTTTCTATATTCCCACATTATTTCTATATTCCCACATTATTTCTATATTCCCACATTATTTCTATATTCCCACATGTATCTATACACAAGTTTATCTGTATAGATTTTACAATAATTTGCATGATTGGAGCTGGGCAAAGAGAGAGACAAATGAACCCCGCAGTCTTTATGGTTGCCATTTTCAGTCTCATGATCAAGGGAAAAATGAGAGTTTTTAATTCTGGTGCACTGGGCACTTGAAGTACCAGCCATAGGGGTTAACAAATCTGTGGCTGGTGTTTTGAAAGCCAGTCTCCTGGCATCTATGTGCCTTGGTGGCCTTAGTGTGGGTCTGGATTGTCCCACTGTATGAAATTCATATGCGTTTCCAGGGCAAAATCAAGAAGAATCAATGAATTTAGAGTGCTAGATCACAGGGAAGGATCTTTGATGAAAGGTTAGCCTCACTGATAACTGTATAAATTATATAAATACATATATAATACAACTCTAATGAGAGTAATTTCTGAACCTCTTCATAATTTTGACAATCCAATTCAAAGTCTTGTCCAGGAATCGGAATATTTTTTCAGTAATTTCCAATTTCTTGTCATAATTTCACTATTTTTCAGAATTTCTGACATTCTTAAGGTAAGAAATATGACTTGTGTATGTGTCCAGGTGGCACAAGAGTAGTGTTAAATTCCCAGTGTGCTCACGCTGGTCTCACAGTCATTCACCAGTTACAGATGTGCAGCATTGTCTGACTATTTAAATTATTCACCATGAACAGCACATGGAGATCAAATTCTACAATAATTTTATGTGTCTTCATTATCTGACAGTGACTTAAGCAATCAGTGTTGTAAACCAATGTAAACCAATGCAAACCCAGTAAAGCCATCAGAACAGAAGTTTAAGGTGGCAGAAAAACATTTATAAAGTAGGGAGTGCAGTAATGTAGCACACAGAGGGGAAAAAGGCCTATAATCGGAAGATCATGGATGTTTTTTTCCCAAAGACTGATTGCATTTAGAACAGCAGTGCATTCCTCCCTACCTGAACACATTTTTATATCATATTAGCAGCCTCCACACACTCCCAGTCCATGGGGGTTACACGGAGTCAAGGGCACGGAGTTTGGGAGCAGTGTTTCACCCAGGGCTGGTGGAGATTCCCACAGCAAGGAATAAACTGTTTGAGCTGGACTAAAGGCTGCTCCTCTCTTTTTTTCACTCCTTCCCACCAGCCTAAAAGCACATGATTTTAGATAACCTGGGAGCATCCACTGGACTGAGCTGGAAGCAGACAGACCTGAGCAGCACCATTCCAAGGCAGGCACTACCCAGCACAGACCGCATGTTTTAATTAACCCCTGACCACCACTGAGATGAATTAATAGCAGAGCCCTGAAAACAAGGAATTCTGCTTGAGCAACAGCAAAAATCCTCCTTGGATAATCACGTAAGTCCTAAACCCAACCAGAATCTCCACTAAATTGCTGCAGCACACATTTGAGAGCGATGCCCTGCGAGTGTCTGTCTCGGGGAGAAGGGGAGACCTCCTTCCTGGTATGGGCAACAGCATATGCTTCCTGCAGCCAGGGATTTCATCAAATTAACCTGCTTGTTCAAATTAGAGGGGAGGGAACAGCGGGGGGAAAAAAAAAGGCATCTGAATGGAAGCACAGCAGCCGAGCTGAAAGCTCTGGCCACTTATTTAAATAAGCAGTTCCAGCTAATGCAGGCCCCTGGTGCTTTCAAATAGCTTTTTGTGTGCCCCAGAAACACCTGTCTCTCCCTCTCTAATTGTGCCTTTTAAAAAAAAGTCAAAACAGAAGACAAGAGTGCTTGGATTGCTTTGGGTGCCTCTTTTCAATCCAGCCTGGCTTCTCCTGTCTTTTGCTGCCAAGGATAGGATCACTCAAAGACCTCTTCACCATCCAGTGTCTTTTAGAGCCAGGCCTGAAAATAAAAGTTTCTCCCCTTGATTTGAAAAAGAACAAAATTCAGCCTTTACCCCAAATGCAAGCTGGAAAAGCTACAGGGAAATGAGACTTTGCAAATAAATTGAAATATATGGAACTTCTTTTGGCGCTTTAAAATACGGCTGGGAAAAGGAAGCATGCAATGAGTTTGGTATTCCTTTCAGCATCCACCCTTTCCAAGCAGACTTTTATTGTCATTTTACTTTTTTAAAATATCCCTTTGTCCTTTCATTCTGACACTGCATTTTCTGCCATACGGATGCCAAAGTGTATGATTGCACCTGCCAATCCAGAAATTGCATGTTATGAAAGAAAG
The DNA here is from genome assembly GCA_013389985.1 of Dryoscopus gambensis. Taxonomy (NCBI): domain Eukaryota; kingdom Metazoa; phylum Chordata; class Aves; order Passeriformes; family Malaconotidae; genus Dryoscopus; species Dryoscopus gambensis. The sequence goes on from WEIT01027556.1 coordinate 130,972, forward strand.
ACATAAAGTTAAAGGAAACTCTTAAAAATAGGACGCTAGAGAGACACTGAGGTGACCTAAATTCCCATCTCTGCTCCCTGTTTCCTTAAATCAAAACCCTCATGTTCAGGTAAAGACTACAAACTCCTTAAGGCTGCTCTGGGGTTGGTCCGTGGCCTGGAGGTGAAAACATGTCTGGAAATGAGCTATCAAAGGGCTTCCCTCACTGCAGCAGTTCATTACTGCTCGTGGAGTGCTCTCATGTATTATAACATGATGGGCTACACAAGTGCCCAGATTAATTATAAACAAAAATTATCTCCTGGAAAGCCTGGTGCTACTTCTTATTACTCAGGTTTAAAAACTCATTTACTTCATCCACTCTTTTTTTCTTTTTGGTTTCTCCAGGACTTTTCCTCCTCTTTTTTTTTAATTTTTTTTTTTCTCTGTCTACTACTCAGGCTTTAAAACTCTGTTAATATTCCATGTTCTCAGCTTGTCTCCTGGTCCTCATGTCCAAGCTTTTCAAGGCAATGTTTCCTTTTCAGGGGGCAGCCTTGTTGCAAACAGCATGTGTCACTCTTGTTGGGTTAAATCCTTTTAAATAAATCATTCTGCATCCTAATTGCTTCCTGGCGGTTTCCAGAAGAACCTCTTTATGTCTTGCTGTTCTCTTAATCTGTCACCTCCCCTACACCTGCTCAGGCTTTTCTAACAGCTCCAGTCAAATCCCAGGGCAGATGGCTGAGAATCAGGAACTAAACCTCAGCTAATTTCCGAGGGCAAGTCGACTGCGAGCTTTCATCCAGAGAGGCAGCAAACTGACTTATTGATCTGCAGTTTTCTCCCCCTCACCATTTACAAATGGATTTTCAGCTTGTCTCAATTCACCTTTTTACTGCAAACAGGCACCTTTGCCACACCTTGACATCCTGTTTATTAGCACTGGGTAGGGATCACAGAATCACAGAATCTGCTGAGTTGGAAGGGATGCACAAAGATCATGGAGTCCAACTCCTGGCACGGCACAGAACACCCCAGAAGTCACACCTTGTGCCTGAGAGTGTTGTTTAAACTCTGTCAGGCAGTGACCACTTCCCTGGGCAGCCCGCTAGTGATTCCTGTGAATTTTGGGGATCACACGATGTAACTTGATCAGACAAAGCTTGGCCAGGTCCCAAAGGCTCCCTCCATGGTGGCTGTGCAGGTGCAGATGCCTTTAAAAGTCTGGTGTTTCTGTCATGATTTAGAGCCAAATAACTTCTTCCTCATCAACAGCATTCTGCTTCTCACCCGGACGCTGTGTGGAGACAGCCTGGATTTAGGGCAGCTGGAGAGGAAAGACACTGTCCCCTTAAAAAGATCTCCAAAGTCACCTCATGTTTCATTTCACAGCACCATCCTGATGCTGAATGCTGTAGTCAGGAGTGGACTTGATTAGTATTTATTATGTGAAGACAGTGTTGCCATGCCAGGGGTGCACAGAGTGATTACTGACAGAACATTTCCCTGGGGCTCAGCCCCACTGGTTCTGCTGCATTTCCATCCCAGCTGGGGGGAGCTGAGGTGCTGAGCTAAAGGCAAGTTTCTTTCTGGGCAGGATTAGGATCAACTCTCCTTAGATATGACATAATGAAAACAACAACAAAAGCAGACAAAAAACCTCAACAAAACCAAAAAAAGCCTCAAACCAAAACCCAAAGAAAACCAACCCCCCTGCCCTCCAAAAAACAAGCTGAACCAAACCAAACAAGCAAGAAAACAAAAAAAACAGAACAGAAAAATTTGTTTGTGTTGCCTCCTCAAGGTGTTGTTCTGGATTTGCTTGTTTCCCTAAGCATTTATTTAATCAGATGTTCCAAATCAATATGAAAAAATACCAAACTGTTGTGGGAAACATCGCAGTCTTAGCTTGGAAAATCACCTCACTTCAGTTGGGTTCTTGAACCTGAGAGATCCTGAATTGCATTGTATGTCCATATTGTACTGAATATGCCAGAATGGAGAGGGACTCTGAAGAGGATCCCTGACTTTTGCCAGGAAGTAGGAGTACATACTTAAAGTAGGAAATTTCATCTTCATTTGCCTCTAACACAAAACATCCCAAAGTCAGCCACACCAGGGTAGGAGATCTGCACAAAGTCTCTGCTCCAACAAGGCACAGCTCTCAAGCTTCATTCCAATTCCTTTGGTCTCTCCCTCACTAATAAAGAATCTCTGCCCCCCTGCAGGCTGCTTCCATCCCTTCACTTCTTCCTTCTCCCTCCTCCTGAAACCAGTCCCTTGAGCTGCTCCTGGGCAGCCTGGACAGAGCCAAAAGGGTAGCAGAAGATGTTTTTTGGTCTGCAGGGTGGGCTTTCAAAGGTGCTGGTCATCAGAGAGAGAACTGTGGGACAATCCCCCATCCTCCTCTGTCCCTGGAGAGTTTGTGGGGCTCTGGACTATTAAATACAGTCAGTTTGTCTCTCCCAGCTCAGCTCTTCCATGCAATGGACAACATCCCTGTGTGTGGAATTTGGAGGCTCCACTCCCAGTGATGGAAAGGACCAAGCAAGCTTCATGCAAGAACTCCAGGATTGTATTCATTATTTTCATTTTAAGCATTGTCTTCTAAAAAAGGACATTGAAAAGTGCTCCATCTTTTAATAACTTCGAGAAGTAAAAATGTTTGGTAAATCTAGCTCAGCGAAGTCTGAGTGGAAATGGGCTTTTTACAGCACTTTTGAAAGTTGAAAATCTGCTTCAGTTACTGAAATTCTTCAGCAACTGCAGTAATTACTCATCTCCCAACCACTTTGCAAGGTGTAGGCAGATAGTGAACTAGCCTTACTGGGGACTTTTCTCCTCATCCACATTTTCCACCCCTTTTCTTGCAGGTGCAGCATGTTTTGTCCTGCTGTGCCTTGTCTGAAACTCAGCTTGAGCTTCCTCTTGGCAGAGCCTGGGCTCTCCCCTTTTAGCATCCATGTGGTAACGAACATGAGGTGCAAACCAAGATAAGACCAGACATTTGGATATTTTCTCATGTGCTGTGTTGAGATAAAGTGTGGGGTGGCAGAAGGGAGATTTACAGCCTCGGCTGACCTGCTAACACACATTAAAACCACTTATCTCATCTTCATGTAGATTTTTTTCTTTTCACTTATCCTGAATTAGCCATCATGTACTAAAAGAGCATTTTTTTTTTCTCTTTCCTTCTTTCTTTCTTTTTCCTTTTTTTTTTTTTCTTTCTCATCAAAACCAGGCTCCCTGGCTTCTGGAGAGGGAATCTCACTCCTGTTAGTTATCTGGGAGGCTAAGAATGTGCCCTGAGACAACTTCAAAAATCCCACATGTGCATTTGCTTTGAGGAACTGGGAAAAAACTAGTCAAAAACTGAACTCTGAAGTTATAATACCCTGTTGTAGCCATGGACTTCTGACAACTCACAGAGAACATTAATAAGTTCTCTCTTAAGATGCTGCTCCAAGTGACAAGACATATTATCTTTAATTTACCTTGGCTGTATTTTTGTCGTTCTGCTCCTGTGTGCTTTTCTGAACAGAAACTTGACAAAATTCACATGCTCTTAGGGTAATGTCCCAAGAATACAAATTGGATTTCAGTGCTGTTCGGGAATGACTCATTACAGCAGATTGTGTAATTGCTGGTACAGCAAACAGAAATCACCTTGTTAATCAACAGGGAATACAGATGGAGAAAAACAATTAAAGTAATCATAAGCCATCAATATTTACTTCACACAGCAAGTTTTTAATTGTCACTTAGAGACAATCCGACACAAGGGCATAATTTGATTCAATTCAATTTTAACAAGGGATAGAAAGACTGTTTTAAAATGTTCATCTCAGATTCAAGGGTTATTAGCTGCTTCTTAACTTGTCTGACAGTGAAATATTTGGAGCAGAAATCTTAGAGCAAGTGCTTTCCAGGAACTATCTTGGAAAATGTAATACCTTTATTTTTGTTTAAGTGTTCAGGGAAAGTGATGGTGCATTTAATGCCAGAACATCCATGAGCAGTTCTCAAACAAGGAAACGAGAAATTTGGCAGCAAACAGGAAATCTGGAAAGCTGCTCAGTGGGAAATACAGATCTCTAGCTCCAAACCCAGCAGCTTCAGGTAAACACCAGAAACATGTTGCATTAGAACCACTCACAAAACTTATGTAGGAGAGTGAAGAATGCATATTATTTTATTTCCACAATCTACAAAATCCTGCCTAGTGGATTTGTTGAATAACTGCTTTGAGATGCCTGGCCTTCAAATCCATTGCTGAGCCTTGCTGGAACTATTTTGCAGACAGATCTACTACCCAAATTTGTTACTGTTGTGAGCTCCTGCCCCCATGGCAGGGGAGATGGAAAAGGGATGGAAAGAAAAATTTTCATCCCTGGTGACCCAGCTGGAGAGAAACTGGTGGGGCATCAAGGCAAAACCTGAAAATTAGAGATGTTCTCCCCTCCTTGCTGCAGGACATAGTTCAAGGACCACCCATTGCTGGAGATGGCAGGATGGGAAGGAGGCTGCCAACATCATTAACAAAGCAATTGTTTAAGAAAATAGCTTTTTCCACTTATCAAATCTTGAAAGACAGGATAATCTTCGAAAGAATCGGTGGAGAAAACCCCACATCCCCTCATCGCTGAAATCAGTACATGACAATCAGGCTGGGTTTTTGTAAGCCTGGATTGGGACTAACTTTTGGTCAATTAAATTGAACACAAAAGCTGCAACAGAGACGATGGATTTGTGATAATGGACTTTTGTGGAGTGATGACATTAGTGCCAGTTTAAGAGGATTTCTCTGTGAGTGCCATGGGCAATGAAACTTGGCTGTGACTTTTTTTCCTGAGTGTTCTTACTAATGAGTTGGGACTTCACACCCCTTTCCCATGAGCTTTCTCGTGATGGCTTCCCTGGGGTTTCAGCCTCTCACCTCTGCCCTCAGTGCATGAGCAGAGAGTGAAGAAGCTGTTGACTGCAACACCTCCAGACTTTGAATGATGCTAAGTCCCAGACTGATGCCTTTCCCAAACTGACCATGCAATGGAATAATCCATCCGCTGTCAGCAGAGACTGGGACATAGCTCAGAATTAATTGGCTGAAGCTCAGACTAGATAAGCTCAAGATAATATTTATAGGTCAGAGGAAACAATTGAAAGGAGCACCAAACACGACACCAGCACTCACAGCTGGTGGAGTCTCTCTGCCCCTTGCTTCAAAGCCCAACTCTCTGCTTTTGCTGGACAGGCCTGGTGGAGAGCAGTTCCCACAAACATTCACTTTGGGTGCCACTCGCCTTCAGTCCTGGCCAAGTTCAGACTCCTCGTTTAATCTGCATGGTTCAAGGAGGTTTGGATTGCATAGACGCTTGGAAAATATCTGTTCTTTGTGGAAATACTTGCTCGTGCACCCCAGCAAAGAGGATTGTGCCTAAATGCCATTCCTGATGGTGATACTGATGTCTGTCTACACTTCTGTCTGTCTGCACAGATACACTACAGTCTCTGCCTTTCCCTCGTGTGAAGAGAGCTGTGGATTGAGTGCCCACCATTGCAGTTCATGAGCACAGAGAGGTGATATTTGCAGTGTAGAAGGGTGTTACCTTTAGCAATGCACTTCTTTTTTGTAGGGAAACTTGCATAGATGTACATTGATGTTGTTTGTTCAGTATACCCAACTTTCGGCAGACATCTAAGGCATCTTTCCCAGGTCCCTGAGATGAAATGAACCTGCATTTTGCGGTGTGATTAACCCCCTGCCAAAGAAATCTGTAGCAGCGTTGTGGACAGGAGGTTATTGTATTGCAATGTATGTGAAAGCACTCTCTGCTACACTAGCACACTTCTTTGAGATGCTGAGAAGCCCATTACCAGAGATCATCCTTTAGGGATTCTACATGCAGCAAAAATAGCTCTCAGTTTGTGGATTACTCTGTGTTTTGATGTTTAGGCATTGCAAAACAGAATTTTCTTTAGTAATCCACAACTGTCAGATGGAGCCTCTGCTGTTCCACTGGCCCAAATCAGTGTCAAAGGTCTTTCACAAGGCATGATATAGAGAAAAAAAAAATCAACAGCAATATGCTTATGCCCTCTCTGGGTTCAAAACCCATTTAGAAACAGTGAATACTTGCAGATTTTGAGCTTGTTTTTATGAATTATTCAAAACAGAAAATAGATTCAGAGTTGCATTTGTACAATGAGAAAACACAGATGAGAGATGGTTTCACATGTCCAATCAAAAATCAGCCATCACAGCTTGAATTTTGAATACTGATACCAAACTGCTAATGAATAATTTGCAGATCAGGAATTTTTAAGTGAATAATTTTAAACAAATAAATTTGAGAAAATCAGACAAGTGGTTCATCTGCTTCTTTTGGAGCAGCTAATTCACCCATTCACTCCCTTCTGCAGCTCAGTTGCAGTGATTTGGTTCTCAAAGGACCAAAAAGAAAATGTAAATTGAAATAAAAAGTGCGCTGGAAAAATTATAGGATATTACTGTGCCAATTCAGAGTGGCAGGGTGGGTTAGCAAAAGGGTAGGAGAAAAGCATCTGTTAAACCTGCTAAAAATATAGTACCAGGTTCTCATAATCTGCACTGGGAAAATATTTTTAAGGAAAGAATAGTCAGGGGGAAAAGATTTATTCATTGACAACCCCAAAGAGCAAGAGATGGCCTAGAGTCAATCAATAACCAAAACAACTCAAGGGTGGAGCAACTTTTTGGTTGGACTGGAAGTTCGCAATAAGAATATTTAAATGTGGGTTAAGAAAATTAAACACCCTGGGTCAGTAGGAAGGCTCTGGGATTTATTTTCTGGGGATGAGGGGAGTCCCAGGGACCTGTGTCCTCCCTGTTTTTTGCCATGCGTGCTTAGACATGTGACAGGGAAAGGTGAAGCCCCTTTCCCAGGCCATCCATGGCTGCTTCTCCAATCTGTCGTTATAAACTCCACCATTAAAAGGCAAACACGATGCTAATTTACATTTGGACTTCGCATTCTGGTGCGGCTCCTGTTCCAAGAGGGGTTTTCACACGGAGGACGGAATTTAGCTTAGTTTTTGGTTCTGTTTGGTGTTAATGAGATGTTATTCTACAAGTGTGGAACTAATTTAAAACTGTTAATGATGCAACAGAGTTCCAAACTGCCTCAGGGAATTCATCGTGAATTCATGTTGTTGTTCCTATCAGGAAGACCTCTACTTATGGCTGTGACAATATTCATCCCTCATCCAGCCCTTCTAGTCTTCAGAAGCTCACTGAAACAGTAACTCCAATAACGAATTCCTGGAAGCCCATACAGTACTTTATGTGAGTCCTATTAGTCCCATTTTACAGATGGAGAAACCAGAAAAGAAAAGCTGTGTCACCTAAATCACAATAAGAACAGTTTTCAGGGCTGTGCTATAACTTAGGAACTGGAGGATTCCAATTTTGTGGTTAAATGATTAAACCAGGCCTTCCTCTTCTGCTGGAGCTAATCTGAGAAAAATGAGTGCCTTCCCTTTAAAAGGTTTCTAAGCATATATGCAAAGAAGAATTTATGACCTACAATTTATGTAAAGAATTTCCTTTTCATAAATCAATTTATTCAAGCTCTGGAGAAGCTTCCAAAGGCTCTGATCCAGCAGTGCACTTAAACAAGTCCATAACTTCAAACAAGTAAATTGTCCCATTGAAGTGCTCTGCTGGGCTGGGGCCAAAGAAAGTGCAGTTCTTCCCTCGAGTCAAGGTTCAGATGTAAAATGGGGAAAAATAATTTCTCTGAAGTTTAATAAATTACATAATCATGGCAAAGCTCTGCCAGCCTCCCGCATTAATACCTCAAGCTAATAAGAAATGGCCTCGAGGAGATAATTGCCTCCTCGTTGATACACTGAGATGAAATGTTAGACTTCATCTGGAGAATGTGCTGTTGCTGACTTTTCCCAAATTTGGCAGATCCCACACCAGTTCATAGTGAATCTTTGGAGGAGCTGAATCTGGTAGTAGCAACACTCCTGGGGCATGAGCTTCCTTTTGTTCAGACTTTTAAGGATTATCCTTAAATTAGGTGAGCTAAGCATGGCGGTGTTTCAAGGATTTGGATTATTTTGCAATGTTTTGTAGTAGTGAAGCCACTTTGCCAAGAGGACTTTTCACACCTTCTTCTGGACTCCTGCTCTGGTAAATATTTGGGAGCCAATACTGAACATACTGTTACACACTGCTGGCAGCCTCGCCGGGGAGCTCCGCCAAGGACAGCTCCTCTAATCTGCTGAAAACTTCTGTGCCCAGGTCATGTGCAGAGCAGGCCGAGGTAACTGGACCTTGTGCTAGCGGGGAGTGTGGAATGAGATGTTAACTGGTAAAAGAAAGAGAGGACTCCTGCGGATGAGAAGGGGATGTGACTCAAATTAGCAAGGTGACACATCTACGTCACGACTAAAGGTGTTCCTGTTTGCTTCGGGTCCTGGGGATGCACAGTTACATACCCAAATCTCCTTTGAGCTCTGCCTAGGGTTAGTGCTCAGAGTCAGAGTGACAGCTGTCATTTCACAGATGCAAAGCTGCCAAACTTAATGGCCCTTTCCCACCCACTGCAAAACCCAACATGAGAAGGGCTGTAGTTCCCAAGTGATACTCACATCTACAATAAGGAAGTCCAGCCAGCACCAGGCATTGGTGAAATACTTCTTGAAGCCATAAGCCACCCACTTCAGGAGCATTTCCAAAACAAAGATGTAAGTGAATACTTTGTCAGCATATTCCAGCATGGTTTTTATGTTTTTTCGATCTTCAAGGTAAATATCTTCAAAGGCCTGGAAGTACAAAGGATTGATTAATAACTGTTGGAAAGCATGGGTGTTGCACTGCAGGTCTGTAGTTGATAAGATATCATGTACAGTCTGTGATTTCGGATATATTTTAACATTACAATCAAAAAGCGTGTTCAGGCACAAAGGGGACTGACCCTGACCTAAGAGAGATCTGTCTAGCTTTCCCCTTTAATGGACACAGGCTTAGCTATCTCTCTCCAGCCGCTACTGGCTGTACCGGCTAGACATCCTTTGAGTGTAGGAAGAGCTTATGCACCCTAAATTTGGAGTGTGAACCCATGAGCAGAGTGCCACCCCAAAATGCCCAGATTTATCCTGCCTCAGCTCCTGTTGGCTGTGCCACTGCTACCCAGGCACCTCAGATGTCCCAGGGCACAGGATGTCTATATTTAGGAGGCAGAATATGACCCTTGCATTTAGCCAAGTAGATCTTATTGCTAATGATGACAAATTGGGTTATTAACCTGCCTGTGTTATGGAGTACTGGAGCTCCCTGGCTTCTGTTCAGCCATCACATTTCAGGTGGCTACAGCTCTCTGCCTCGAGAAATGCTCATTATTATTCACTTACCAGAACAATAATGTTTTAAAGGTCGAGGTATCTATCTCCCCATCTCATCTGTCTCTCCAACCAATCTCATGCAGAGCATTATGAAAAGAGTTTCAGTATCTATATCAAATACAAGAAACTGAATGACCCCTTTAAAATATTTAAGATCTAAACCAATATGCCTCCTAAAAGAAAGAAAATAAAGATATCTAATAGTTTAGCCTTCATTTTATAACGTAAGTCAAATAAAAGGCAGGATCCTAGTGTCAGGTTTGCCCACATACATCCCGTTTTGGGGCTTCTAAGTCAAAGTATGATCTGTTTCCCCAGCTACTTTTGCCACTGGCGTCACACGAGCTGCTTCCAAGCCCCTGTAACCTGGATAACCCAAGCTGTGACATATTACTCTCATCCCATCGTGTGACCCAGAGCACTTGGCAGCAAGAAACATAATTTGAGAGGGTCTGTGCTAATCATCTGAATTATCTGCATTTACATATTTCCAGATCTGTAGCTACTTTCCGAGGAGCTTCGAAAAGTTAGCAAACACCCAGTGGCTGGAGATACAAGAAGTGTGGTACTTGTCACTCAGGCAGTCACACTGCTCTTTTGCCTGCCAGGGAACAGCAATTAAACTGACAAGAAAGCTTTGGCAGCCTGTGCCAAAGCTTGTCCATTTGTCCCCACACTTTGGGGTGACGTTTTCGCTGCAACTCTGTCTCTTATCTTGCCTTCAAAAATGATATTTCAAGGGTGTGAAAGAGCTGTTGGAGAAAGCCTGAAAACAATGCACAGATTGGAGTTTATCACTTCTCATAGGGGCTCACTCACTTTGTCAGATGACTTGCTGTACTTTGCAATTACTGCAAAAATAACAACAAACCATTTAAAGCGATTTCCTCCTGTCCCTCCTTTGCTCTCCCTACTTTCTACTAACTTGACCAAAAGTACATTGTGTTGTGCCTACTAAAAGCACACTGTGAGTCAGGAAGCAGCTTATTAGGGGATGAAAAAAAATGCTACCTGGACACTTCTGGACAAGCTGTGGATATTACCCAAATGACAAAACTCTGGTGCTTTGCATTTTTCCATGGTGACAACAGATGAAACCTTTGCCAACAAGATGAGTTTGTTTTTTTTTTTCCTGCTTTGCTTTGTGTGTTTAAAAAAGAGTTAAGCAGGATACCTGCAGAGTTATCCAAAATTACTATTAAAAAGTAGGCTTCCAGTTTGGGTGCTTATGGCTTAAAATCTTAAGAAAGATTCTTGGATCTTCTGCAATAAGCTAAAGATATATTTTCATGGTTTAACCACACACATATATATATTAGCTTAAAGGTGTACACAGCTCTTCTCCCTCAAGAACTTAGTGTGTCCCAGGGATGTAGCCAGATGAGCTCAGTTGTTGGAAGACAGCAACCCAGAATAACAGGAAAAAAGTTGTGTGTTGCTGCCAACATCTCCAGTCCAAATACCGAAGCGCGGTGCTGATATGTGAGAGAATGCAGGATAATTTGCCCTTATACAGAACTGCATTGGCTAAATTGAAAATCGCAAAAACTAAATGAATGCATGCAATTTAAATTAAATGAGCTTTATATTGCGGTCTTCAGTTATCTAAGGCACTTTTAATCACATATGTAAGGAAGTGTATTCATCTAAAGCATATTATAGCAAGCGACATTCCCCCTCTAAAATGTGTTCAAAAATTAACATTCTGATGCTCAAGCTGGTGCAAAAACTGTCAGAGTCCATTCATTTCAGCAAAGCTGTGACAATTTTCAGAAGCCTACTATTTACCCAAGTTATTCAGCCTCTTATTTTTCATAATAAAATAAAATCCCCTGGGCGACATTTCAGCCCATCCCTGGTGGACCAGGAGAACAGTCCATTTCTTTCCTTTTCTGCATCAACATTTATGTATTTCCACCTTCCTGTCTCCCTTCAGAGACTTTCTTCGAGCTACATAAACCCAGTACTTCTGTGTTTTCCTCTTTTTTTTAGGCCACTGATAATTTGTGCTGCTCCTCTCTGGAGTTTCTTCAATTAGCCCATGTCTTTCCCAAAGTGCAGTGCCCAGAGCTGAAGCCAGTGCTCCAGCTGAGGCCTCCTTGATGCCAACTGGAGTGGAAGAACAAGATAATTTATACAGCCCAGTGGGGTGTTGGGCTTTTGTGCAAGGCTGTGATGGAGTTTATTCTGGTTGTTTCCTGCTCCTCCTTCAGTTCTTTGTAGCGAATCTGCTTCCTTATAGCCATCCTTCACCACACCTTTCTGCCCTTGATTATTCCTGGTGAGCTGAAGCACTTTCTAAGATGATGCTTGCCTTACTACTTGAGGCACATTCATCCACTTGGCTGAAGTCAATCCTGACCTCTGGAAATGTATGGATACCCTGTCCACACATGGCACTGCCTGAAAATTTAATAAGTGTATGTCTTACTCCCTCACAAAGGAGAAGACCAGTGACCGCCAGACCAAAGCCTGGAGAACTCTTGAGACACATCTCTGCCCTAAGTCAGCACAAAAACCTGGGAGAAATCCCACCAATTCCAGGGACATTCCTGACATGTAAAAGAGAAATATAAATATGTCTCTGTGAAGACCCAGGGCTGATAGTGCAGAGAGCATAATTCCAGTATGCAGCGGGATCTCAGGAGGAGAGGATCCCCTGTCAGAGTCCTGGGCAGTGACCGACCAGTGCCCATACACACATGTTCACCTGGACACAAACAGGACCTGTGCAGGGAAGGTACTGAGTGCTACCTAAGGTGTATTCAAAACGGGAATACAGGTACCCGGTAGCTCCATGGGTGGCACTGATTCAGTGCCCTCTCAGTCTTTTATAATTGTGATTTGCTGGTCACAGAATGTGCTAAAAAAAAAAGAGAGAAGAAAAGAAAAAAAACAAAGCCACCCCTGGAGCAAAATGCAAGTCTCCAGATGGGAACTCTCATGGAGGAGCAGCTATAGGATGCTGAAGCAGCAACGCTGGCAAACTTCCTCACACAGACTTCCTCAAGGATTTTCTTTTCAAAACATATGGAAGTCAGAATTTTATGTCACAGCAGAACAAAATTCCCACCATATGGCACAGGCAGGTGAAATCAGAAAAGCTGATGACCTGTTTTAGCCCCAGATATGCTTTGCTTTGAGAAATGATCAGTAAGGGCTCATAAGATCTTAGAGACAGCTAAACTGGGGAGCACTGAGACCCATGTCCACTTTTAACCAGTTGGGAAATGCTGTCACATGTACCAGGGCTCCACTGCTCAGCAGGATCATGAAGATGATGAATGTTTCAAACCAGTTGTGCTCCACGATTCTGTAGCAGGTCTTTCGCAGCCTCCACCAAATTTTGCCTGGAAATTTTGTGACATCCACTGAACAGCATGGGAAGAATCGCACACAGACTGTAAAGAAATAAAACAAAACCAAAGGAATTGTTAAAAAAAGCCGATTTAATTCTTAAAGCTGCAATAAGAAGCTGCTAAACAAGATTTCTTATAGCAATAAGCTGCTGCACAGTGTCTTTCATCCTTTTTGTTTCTCACAAACTCCTTCTGCTCTGCCTTCCGTTTCCCTCTCTGACTCCCCTATTAAAAAACATTCAAAATCACTTAAAATGTGTCCCAGGGAGTTCTCCCAATGATTTTTGTGACGCAGAATATATTTGCCATGAGTCACCAGTGCCCTAGGTCATTCAAAAAGTGTTAGCTGAGCTCAGGCAGCACTTCTGATCAGGACTAATAACTCTAGGAGGTTATTAGTGATAGCTTCCACATCCTTTTGAATGGAGGAAGGTTATTTTCTTGCTAGTACAATACCACTGGAATTACTGATTAAAAGTGGCAATCTGATGAAAGAGAGATGATGAGAGGAGGTGCTACAGTGCAGATGGGGACCAGTGTGCTGAAGAGACTCAGGCAGCAAAACCAGGAGCACATTTTGATCTCTTGGACTCCCATTAGCTTAAACAAGGCATTAGAACAATCTTGGAATTATACTGAGGCAGTTAAATCCCCTCTGATGTCACAGAAATTTAGATATCTGCTCCATAGCAGGTTCCCCACTGATGCTTCATAGCACTTTCTGACCTCAGTGACAAATAGTGTGTGATAGTTAAGTGCTGCGCTGGTAATGGGGCCCACACAAGGATTTCTGATAGGCAAGACCATGGCCATTTTTAGTTTCCTTAGCAACACCCCTTTGTTATAGCAAAAAAGATTTTGTCATTGGTAACGGACAGATCCATCTCTCCCACTTCAAAAACACCAAGTGCACTGCCTTGTGCTGGGCAAGAACTTAAAATGGTGTGAGAGGACCCTGGGAGCCAGGAATTGTCCTGGCCAGTCAGTCTTCTGTCAGATAATCTGACTCAAACGTCACATCTGCAGATGAGAATGACCCTCAGAAACTATTTTATTTTCAAAAAGCAAGCTTCTTACCCTGCATTTCTTCCATGTGTTGTATAGAAGGAGACTTAACTACGGAAGTTTATCAGGCCCATCATGAGAAAAAAAGCCACAGGCCAACTGCTTCTACAGCTGGAAGGTGGCCAAGGTCACCAACATGTCTTGAAACTCACAGCCACTGCTCAGAAGTGACAAGGGAGGGCGTCTCACCACGGTGATGCAATGCAATGTTTTTGCAAGTAGAAATAATATTTAGGCAAGGCAGCTTGGGAAGGAAAGAGGGCGAGTGCCAAGGTTACAGAGAGAGCAGATGCTGCTAATTCAAGGTGGCATAACTGAGGCGCCTGAGCTGCCTGTGATATGGAAGGAGATCAAGTGCAGCTCCTGGGATGCCGGGATTCCCAAGCAGCTGGAAATGGGGCTGTGCTGGCAGCAGGCTCTGCCAGGAGGAAGAGAGCTGCTAAGTCTGTTGTGGTGCTCCTGGCATTTTCTGTGAGTTTTTATTATCCCAGATCCCTGCTGTGGAGCAGCAGAACTCTAGGCTCTTTCATAGAGGAACTACTCACAGAACTTTTTCCCTCACGTTTCTGAGATTTCGGTTAGGTGTAGGCTCTTGGCTGTGCTGGGTTTTGGTGTGGGACTGAAAGGACAGTAAGCCGTTTATGCAAAGGTAACAGTGCTGTGATGCAAGCAACTACCTGTCCTCTAAATGCCTGCATCACACAGAACCACAGCAGCTCCCAGTTTACCACTGTGTTCTGGAACTCAGAGAAATTCTGGGCTCAGTTGAAATACACTAAATTCTTCAGACGTTTTCAGAAAGGCATAATACTGGGAGAAGATAGAAATGTAAGAACCAGCTCTCTGTCTCTTTGTAGGTCAGGTACCACTTCAGCAAAGGCAAGAATTATCCTTCTAAGCACTTCAATCCCAAACGCTAAAGAATCAAGCCAAGCGATAAAAGGACATCATATTAGTCACTACTTTTTGCTAAAACCAGTACAATGCTCACAGCTGGCAGTGCATGTGGGCTGGGGTGTATTTTAGGAAGTAGGTACACAGGACAGACTTCACAGAGCAGGCTCTCTGCTGAGAGAGGCCCGTCAGGAGAATCCCACCAGCACAGCATGACAGAGGGCACTAGCAGCTGCATCTCTCAGCCAGAAGACTCTTGCACTGCTTCTCACCGCACAGCCCATGTGCTCATCGCCACCTTTCAGCTGTCTGCCTCACACTCTTGAGCTTATAATTCAGGGACACTGCCCACCTCATTGTCACCTCAGCTTCGAATCAGGGAGACCAAAGGCTTGGGCTCAAATCCCTCACTTATCAAATGAAAAGCTTAATGAGCAGGTTGTTCACTCTGTTAGTGTGGATTTCTCATGTCAAGCAGAAATCCCCTTTGTGCTGGAAGTAGCCATTGCTTGTAGTAGAATTAGCTGTCCTTGCATCCATCTCCTTCCCAAAACCAATTTCAAGCTGGAAAAAAATCAGCTTTTTAAAACATTTTAAACATTTACACAGAAACTTTTCACTCTTTTCTCATAAGTTTCTTCCTAGATGATTACTTGGCTTTTTAGTCTCTCAGATGAATGCCTAGGCCCAGCCAGTAACAGCCATGATGTGCTCTGCCATGTTCCTACAGAGTATAAATGCTCTGTAAATACTGTTGGAAAAGGTTAGGATCTCCCAGGAAGTGGTTTTCCCCTCTGTAAGATAATTGGATGAATCATTCCCTGGAGGAGTTCCACTACACAGGGGGCCTACATGATTACCTGAGCCCAGGCACAGCTAAAATTAGAGATCACCTTCATATTAGAAACTAATGAGCAGGGCAATGTGGGTTCCAAAGTCATTTCATTTGTGATGGGAAATACTTACTACATGGTTAAGCCAGGTTATTACTGATTCAGTTGGCTTCCACCTGGTAGTCTACAAGTACAGAGAGATATTTTTAAAGACAGAAAGCCAGGTAGCACCAATAATTTTTTTTTATGCTCTTTGATTGCTTTCATGCAATTTCAATCTGAAAAAAGAGTCCCTAGTTACTGACAGTAATACCTTGAAAAATCCAAAATAGCTTCTCAGATGACTCAGCCCAAAATCACAGTGCTATTAAATCCCATGCTTTTGATTGGGCCCAATTCAGAAATGTTTAGACCAGATTCTGCTACAATTGCTAATGTCAAGTAGCATTTCCGTGAATAATCATGCTGTCTGCAATTCAGATGAAATGCTGCTGTTCCACAGTCAAAAAGAAAAAGGAAAGAAGAAAGGAAAATTGACCTCAAACAGGTCTTTTAATGAATTAGTAGAAATCTGTTTCTATTTTAAATTTTGTGATTTTCCTTCCTGACTGTTCTTTCATGCCTGTGCTTTTCTAGACTCTCTCTGATTTTGGTACCCTACGCCTCTGGTCACCTTGACCTAAGCTTACATGCTGAGTCAGAAACTTCTCCTAACCAACAAAAAAGTTTACCTGACCTTGGTCTGTAGTCTAATGGGTTTTGGTTTTTTTTTTCCCATTCCTGTGAAATCAAAATATCAAAACCATTTTGATGAGTGTAAGGCATGACCTGATGAGGGTCTGAGCAATCCTGACTCCAGCTGTTTCTATAATAAGGCAGGTGGTCAGCAAAGCCCAGCTTCTTGTTTTAGAAGGTGCTTTTATCCACACAAAGGAGACCATTCGTTAACACCTTTCAGCACAGCAAGTGTCAAGGCAGGAATAAAACCTCTGGCATTTCTTATGAGAGAGTTACTCATCTTGCCTGGTCTAACAGATTTGTGCTATCTCACTGAAATCAGTGCTAGCAGAAAATGGGTTGTGCAGAAGACTTTCTCCAACTTGTGATTTTGTCAGGGCTTGGTTTTGCCACTGTAATTCATGTCGGGCTGCATCGTTTTTGAGAGCAAACTGACTCTTTTCCACTATGGTCTTTTGGTTGGTAGATTACTGCTCATCAGAAACACAGAACAGCAGAAAAAGTCTCCCAAAAGGGTTGAATTATTTACTGGTAAATCTGTGAAACTGTTCCAAGCTGCATCTGTGGTCAACTTGTCCAAGAACAATGTCTGTTTTCAATTGACATTTGGACATTTCATACCATTTCTCATAAAACAGAGACCTATTTACCAAGAAACCTTTCCAAGTTCATTAATACACCGTGATATTATTTACTTTTTGGTTGTATTTCATAACAAGGGAAATGGTCCCTTCAGTCACTAGGGTGTCCTATAGCGCAATCACAAACTGAAGATTAAAATATATCTTAAAAAAAAAAGAAAGAAAGATTTTAACATACAGCGTGTTCTGCGTAAATATTCCTTTGGTTCTATATTCACATTTTCCAGCCTGGTGCACTCTAATCATGGAGCTCTTAGACCTGATTGCATTACCTTGGTGCATTGGGGAAAAAAAATCTCTTTGCAAATGTGGGAGTTATACTGAAAAACCTTCCTCCTCAATGCCTGACAGCCAAACCTACTGATTTTAGGCTTATGGGCAAAGAATTTACAAATCCACTGCTTGTTCACACCAATATATTTATTTAAATTTTCATAAAATTATTAGTTGTGCTTTGGAAGGATTGGGCTGCTGGTTCTCTTCAATAAGCCAGGAGCACCAATTAATTTCTTCCATTCTGTTGTCCAGCAAGTGTGGTACCTTGTGTTCAAACCACAGCAATTTTGTGGCTGTCTTTACACGAGTTCTCAATTATTAGGACGTTCATTTTTAGAACAAAACAGTATTTTTCTTAGCTTTGAACGCTGGTTACAGCATTGCCTGGTTTAACATAAAATACAGCTTCCTCAGCATAAACTCAAGCACGCAGGTATTCATAACGTTGGTTTAATGCTGGGTTTCTAATGACCAGTCTGGCTACCTGGGCATGCACAAATAAGAGAGCAAACCCAACTGTACCCCCTTTGAAAGACCCCAACTGTCTCCCCATGCTGAAGGGAATACGATCTCAGCAGACTCTCCTTATTCAACCCTTTCTTCATCTTCTGGCCCCGCTACTAACTCACTTGGGGGTTGGAAC
The DNA here is from genome assembly GCA_013389985.1 of Dryoscopus gambensis. NCBI lineage: Eukaryota > Metazoa > Chordata > Aves > Passeriformes > Malaconotidae > Dryoscopus > Dryoscopus gambensis. The sequence goes on from WEIT01027556.1 coordinate 148,793, forward strand.
AGTATGATCTTTAAGGCCCATTGCAACCCAAACTATTCCATGATTCTATGACTGCACAGCTGCGTTTTATAGTGTGAGAGAGAGATTTACTGTCTCCAGCATTTGGGCACCTGAGACACATATGGAGATTTGAGATTTTACTTGTGTGCTACAACTGGGTGCTGCCGAGAGGGCATCTGACAAAGCCTCAGCCTGCCAGGTGTTTTTACCCTTCCAAGGGCTCAACAAGGGTACATTTCTTGTTTATCTGCTGCTACTCTCCTCAAAACACATCATCTGGGAGGTCACTACAAATAGCAATGTGACGCCTTCGAGCAAAGGCTGTGGGCAGCCCGGCCTACCACTGATGTCATCCGTGCTTTGAGTGAGGGGGTGGATGAGTTTTAAATCTAGAGGTCCTGTCCAACCTGTATTAATTTAATTCTGGATGTGTAAGAGGGTTGAAAGAGTCTTATGATGTCTGAAAATTGTACACAACATAATGCCAGCACGCTGTTACTGGTGGAAAAGCACAGAGTATCTCAGGTATGACAGCCAGAGGGAAGCGATACTTTAAAACTTGGGTTCGTTCCATGATTTTTTCCTAGGACGCCAATGAGCACGTTTTGTTGGGCTTGGCTTTGTTTTATTCAGCCTTTAAAAATCATGTCGTGGCAGTCCCTGTAACTCTGTTTAGATTTATTCCGTTCAATGGTCTATTCTTTCCTTCTCTTCGTTTTTTTGCTTCTGAACAGCTTCTATGTGCAGTTGGGGACACAGGTCCCATCACTAATCAGAGTAACTTCACTTGAGAACGCAGCATTTCCCAGCTGATGTTTGGGTGTTTTGGGAGCGATAATGGCTCATACATGGTCACATGGGAAGATGTTTCTGGGCGTCCTTGGTGTCACGAGTTGCGACCAACCGCGCGTTGAGCAAGGTTGATCATTCTCGCATGACCGTCTGATGATATTCCCTTGAAACCTCTGCCAGCGGGCTGTGTCCGGGGAATTACGCCTGAGGACTTGGTGGAATCTTTCTCCTATTAGGGTCTGGGAGAGAGGAGCCTGCTGTGGCCCGAGGGCCCTCTTTGGATGACCTTCTGTGAGGCACAGAAGATAATGTCCAAACAGGGAGTAAATTTTGCTTGAGAGAACGCATACCAGTGGAGGTAACAGGACTGGAGTGTTGCAAGGCATCTGGAGGAAAAAGTACCCAAATAGCTGGCATTGGATAAATGTTCCTTTCCCATCAACTGGCAACCAGAAATGGTCTCTCCATTTCTATCAGGTTTTTCCCAGCAGTACTTGCTAGCTGCCAGCGCTGTGACCCTACCTTGGCTTCACATTTCCTGACCCAAGAATGTTCCCTGTTGACCCTAATCAAAGCTATTTTGAGATGATAACACATTAACAAGTCTCCCCAAGAAAAACGACCTATGGCTTATCTGGATCACCCAACTCCCGGAAAACTGTGACCTCAGCAAACTTTCAGCAACTATTTCAAGAACATATCTTTGTTGCCTTTGTTATCTGAAAAAAAGGGGCCTGAATCTGGAACATATTTGTTCAGGACATAACCTATGCTGGATGTGTTCAGAAATGTCATAGTTTGAATTCAGATAGCTGGTGAGCTAACAAGGTAAGAAATTAACCCTTCCCCTTTCGCTCTTCCTCTTCACCTTATGTCCTTCTTTCACAAATACTAACTTTCATTCTCCCAAATATGCCAAATATTTTTATATTTCTTTATAAAAAGCCAGTAAAGGCAGCACTAGATAAACTTGCCCAGTGCATGCTCTTTAATATTTTCATTTTAGTAGTTTAAAAACTTGTCATCTCAGCTAATTAGACTGTTGTTTGTTGGCTTACTTGGTTTTTAACTAGACTGAAGTGACAGCTGCATGAGGTTTAATTGCAATGGTAAGTTTGGGCAAAAATATTGGAAATATTTAATAGCAGTTGATTACAGAAAAACACTTTGTTTCCCTGCATAAATTAAACCTAATGTTGATGTTGTTGCTGTAAGAATCATTTGGACTTTCAGTTTATGGCAATTTGACTTGAAATTTTATGAGCGAATAATCACGTTGAGTATGTGCATTTTTGCCAAACCCATGAGCAATGTGATCGCATTGAGCCTAAACAGTAAACTCGAAATAATGTGCATGGGTACGTGCTGCACAGGAAAGGAGAGTAGATGTGTTGGGGAGGATGTCACCTGCACCTGCAGCTGCAAGTGTCCCTGGACACCGCGCACAGGGCTGAGGGCTGGGAGCACGCGCTCCTTCAACTCCCATTTAGAGCTCAAGGCTTAGCTGGCTGCATCCTGGGAGAAGAGAAAAACACCCTGACTTGAACAGGCACTGGTGAGGAACTAGGAGAGATTAGGAATAAAAACAAAATGCAGGAGCAGGGGTGCTCAGGAGGAAGGGTGAAGGGGCCAGAACCTGGGTGGATGTAACCCAAGGCAAGCTTGGGGTTCAGCCCACAGTGCCTTCATTTCTACATTTCTCTGCTGCCAGAATGACCAGCAGGCTTCAAAGGTGGTTAAATACTTCCAGTGATCCATCCAGAAGAGCCCTGCTCGCTACCCTGCGTCCCACTGACAGCAGTGAGGAAGATCTGACAAACTGGGCAGTTTCCATTGTGGTCCTGCACACTGGAATTTCAGGCAGGTCTGGTTATTTTAAGACAGAGCAAATTGCAGAATGCTGCTGCTCTGGGAATGTGTTGTGTGATGTCTGCCTCATTTCTTTTAAAAACTGGGCACTGGTCGTGGCCAACCACAGTTTCAGAATTTGTAAACTGATGTCTGAACAGCACTGATCTCACAGCACCAGCTTGTTTAAGCATCTATAACATAATCACTTTGCAGGGCACAACAGATTGCTGCTCACTAGCCCCATTAAGAAATATATTGTGAAAGACTGAAAACACCAGATCTAATTTCTAAATGTTATTGCATGGGCCTGAATAGTTACACCATGCTTTCTTCCGTCAACTGCATTAATTTTTGGCTACTGCTTTTAAGCAGAGCTGCCAAAAAAATGTTTAAATCCTAGGGACATTTGTAAGCCCTGCAGGGCTCCCTTACCTCATTCAATCATCTTTCTCACAGATACAGAGATGCACATTTTTGCTGACTTCAGGGGCATTCATATACCCAGCAAATCATCTCTGTCTGATCCCATCTGAGCTGCTCTGTTTTTGTTTATAATAATCCTTGAATTTTCAAAGGACTATTCTTATATAGAGCTAGCCCTATTTTTCCCAAACCAGATTTAAAAGAAAATGAAGAATTTGACCAAGATAATTTGGAATAGAACTCACTCTGAGAAGGAATAACTTAGGATGTTATTTACTTTATATATTTATTTTAACATAGATCTTCTGATGTAGCTGGTTTTTAAACCTGTGTTTCACAGCAGGCTGGTGTTAAAATATTAATAAAATGATGGCAAATTTCAGTATTAAAAGAGATATGTAAATGTAGTCTGTTGTTATCTAAAATAATTATGTTAAATGCCCTTTACATAGCATTTCCCTGAGCAGATTACTGGATGTGCTAACCATGACACCCTCTAAAATAAATTGAAGAGAGTCCCTGGGACTCGTGGACTCTCCAGACAGATTCTGTGAACTGCCTGGATACATTTAAGCCACAAAAACATCCTGATCTGGTCAATCCTCTACCAAATTTGATCACGCACAAATATTGGAAGGCAAAAATCTTCATTGGCCCAATGACAAAAATCAGCATTTACAAACAAACAAACAAACAAACAAACAAACAAACAACTAACTCTTTTATGGCACAAATTATGATTTTAAAAGCCTAACGCTTTAGAAGCTGCAGAGCAATTTAGAGCATGCTCTTGGCTTGTCTCACCTTGGAAATCCAAAGACTAATGATAACAAGGGATTTTGAGTGTGTGTTTGGAGCATTAGAGTACCTGAGAAATGAAGTGCCTCCAGTGAAATACTGCTGCAAGCAGCCAGAGCAACGTGGTGAGAAGGTGAGGCAATAAGAGAAAAGGACTCTTGCCTCAGCATTGCAGTGAAATATGCAGGCTCTTACCTTCGGGGAAGCAATCTTCAGGCTCCATCAGCTCCTCAGCAAACTCAGGGATCTGCTCCAGCAGTTCTGCAGGATTTGTCAAATCCACTGTGCTGCCTTCAGAAAGACTGATTTCATCAAGCTTGTTGTCAACAAGAGCAAAGATGAGGGAAACAAATTGATCAGTCACCCTGAAGGAAGTAGCTGAGTTTTTATTCCACTAACCAACACCCCAGCTGAAGCCACCACAACAGAGACAGTGCCATGCACTTCCCACAGTGCCACTCCTTGGTGACAGCTCTGCCTACCCTGAGACCAAGGGTTGACCCATCAACAGCAACAAAACCAAGTTAACACATAGAACTTAATTTTTGTAACAAAAGAGAAGCAAACCACAGAAAGAGAGTGAACAGCCACTGAATATTAATCCTAGAATCCTAGAATGGTTTGGGTTGGAAGGGACCTTCAAGATCATCCAGTTCCATGGCAGGGACACCTTCCACTAGACCAGGTTGCTCTGGTTAATGGTGGGTGGAACCTTGGAATGATGGACTTCATCTGCTTGACATCCTGAAGGTTCATACCTTTGGGTGGGGGGGTACCAGAAGTGGGACCTATGTCCCAAAATTCTGAAGGATGAATCAGATGACCTGCCTTGGGTTCCTGTCTCTGGGGCCTCATTCCTGAGGTTCCTCATCCACAGTTGGTGGGTGAAATCTGCACCTGCTCAGTCAGGACCATGCTCTGCTCCTGCTGACACAGCTTCTTGTCCCAGAGGAGCAGAAGTCTCTGTCACCAGCGTGCAGTCACAGGAAGCTACAGGTACAAATATGTGAGAGGGCTCTTCCTCTTGTCTCAGCCCATGCCTGGCTTGTTCTCACCACATGACATGGCCCCTTGCCTTTCTGTCACACCCCTCTGATCTCCAGGTGATGCAGGAGGAGGGACACATGGCTTTTGTAAGTGTCTCAAGGGCTCTACCTCCTGCCTGAAATATCTGACACCATCATCTTAGGTGCATTGTTTAAACTCAGTGTTTCTCAGATCCTCCTCTGCAAAACTGGGCAAGAATATTCCCACTCCCTGAAGCACTTGTTGTCTCATCTCTTTAGAGCAGGAACTCTCAAGCAGATCTGGGTAAAAAAAAAAAATCTGGGAAATATATTATTTTCAAAATCAGTTTTGAAGGCTGAACTCACTATTAAAAGACATGTGATACATGATTAAATAAGTCACCTAAATATGAAATAGAAATTTCATTTCAGGTTAAACTTTCTTTTAACAGACTCAAGACATTTTAAATAAAATAGCAAATGTTTTTCCCCTATTTTATTTTGCTAGGCGAAATAAAGCATTTCTATTTTGTGTTAATCCAAAATTAAATTTTACTTGATTTACTTGTAAATTTTACAAGCTAAATAGCTTGGCCACTAAAGTGAAAGACCTGATATTTGCCCAGTCCTGCTTACAGTTTGTTTCTGATTGTATTAGAGGATTATCTGGTGTAAGTGGGCAACACCAAAGCTGGTGTCTTCTGTGGGTCGTGACAATGACAAATAGCTCCATGCAGGAGAGGTGTGTTATTTGTGAACTGGTTTATTCTGTTCTCTGAGTACCCACTTAAAAGTTTTTGTGCTTTATCTTGCAATACTATTGCCTTCATTTTAAAAAATGAGGACAATACTACTTACCCACACTTTTAAACAGCCTGTGAGATAGTTATATGAGAGATGGCACGTACAGATAAAGTATTATTTTCATAAGCATGATGGTGATGGAGTTAGAGACTAGGCACAGCTTTATATATTTATTATTAATGTGAAAATGGGCCCTCTGTTTTCCAGTATACACAGTCAATGCAAAATTTATAGCTGAATTCAGAGAAATGCTGAACCTGGGGTAAAATGGGCAAGACTGAACATTCTAGCAGCACTTGCAAGCAGGGGTGGAAGCTACTTGTTTGCAATTAGCTGCAGCATCCAGAAGGTCATAGTCTTGGCTAGGGTTTTTAATGCTCTACTCAAAAGATCTGCAAACAATTGAGAAGAGACCTTTTAAAAAGAGAGTCAGAACAGAAAGAACAGAACAGGTCCAAGACATGGATAAAGCTTCCGAAAATCCATATTCAGAATGCAGCTGTCATATAGAGCCCATTTCCTACAGACTCACAACAGTGTATGATGGTGAAAAAAAACGTGATATCAAGTTTTAGCACAGTCAGAACTTTATGATGTTGTTCATTACGGAATGCATTTAGTCATTATCTGTTCTGTTATGAAGATGTCAAAACAGAGATCACTGAAATAGTCCTAAATCATATGCAGCTGTGGGATGTAGAAAATAGGGGTTCCAATGAGAAGTTTTGTTGGATATAATTCTTACCAATAGCCAGAAATCAAAGAAAATTGTGAGAGCAATGTCAGCTCGATAATATTTTCAGCTAGAGAGCTGGATTTAGCAGAGACAGGTTAGGAAATTCAGAGAACAAAATACAATGAAATTATCATAGACTATTTAGTTATTTATCAGGAGGAGTTTCCAGGATATATTAGAATCCATCAGTGTCAAAGGGAGGTGGGGAACATGCAAGGCAAACAGACAGGTTTTCTTCTGAAAAGCCTTCCAAGAAGAAGAGACAATGAGGATGAATTCAGAAAACAGTAGGTTAAGGTTTGAGGGTCTGAACAGGGACTAGAAAAAGGAGCCACGCATATGAGAGAGAAGGGAAAGATCAGGGATGATTCTGGGAAAGAAACAAAGGTTACTCTTTGCCAGAAAGCTTAAAGGGATTAAGAAGGTTTTCATGAACTCAGGGAAGAAAAGAGTCAGGGACGCAAGCAATTGATGAGGGGAATGTGGTTAATCAAAATTCAGTCGTCCAGAAAATAAACTCTTCTTAAAATAGTCCAACAAGGGGATCAATAATAAGAAAGGGGGGAGCCTGTTAGAATTAACATAAATGAAAGTAGAGAAATATCTAGAAAGCCTATATACATATACAAACCAGCAGATCCAGGCAAGGCACGTTGCAGAGCATAAAGGGATCCAATACACCCAGTTAACACATCATTAGCAATCAATAGTGAATGCTCATGGAAAACTGGAAATGGCCCAGCAGAGCAACAATAAGTAAACACAACACTGAGCTGAGAGAGGAGGAAAGGGGAATAATCATGGGAATCACAGATCACTAAACACTTGCTGCAGCCTGTGATTAAAGTAAATTAAATAAAGACGCAGAGGAGAAAAGGAGAGTGCTTACTCGGAGTGAAATGTTGTAGACATAAAAGCAGTGAGGTGGTTCTCCTGTGTGCTAAGAGAACTCTGCACAAACAGGACAAAAAGAGGTCAAAAGAAGGCAAAAAGAACAAATACAGAATCTCCTCTTTCTTTCTTGGAATAGGTGAGTGGAGGAGGTGTTCCAGGCAGAGGCAATGGGATCTATCAGAAACCCCTCTGGGAGATCTTCCCTTCGTGCATAAATTCATGCTGCAGAAGGCAGTTTTTAAAGTGTTTGTTGGTGGAGTGTCTGTTTTAAGTACCCGGACAGGGCTTCCACACCCACTGCTTGTGCCTGTAATAGCAGCAAATTGATCTGAAAGTGTTTTTCAAAATGCCTTTAGCAGTGAGACGCTGAAATCTCATTGAAAGTTGATGTTTGCTCAAGGCTTAGCCCTCTTACCTCCCTTCTTCTGTGCCTCACCACTGAAAATCACAGCCTTAATCCATCAAATCGACATATGATATATAAACCTTAAGAAAACAGTTGGATGTCTATTATAGAAAAGCCTACTTTTAAAATAAATTGTAATTGGCTCGGGTTCACCCATTGCTGTGTGGAGAAAAGCCATTCTAAGGACCCAAATATAGCACAAACTTTCTCTTTGGAGGAGGAAATCTGCAGGGATTACGGTCAGCATTATCTTCACTAAAGATATAGAAGAGGTCCTGACCGATATAATCCTCGTGTTAGCTGATAATATTAAATTGGAGAGAGTATTGAAATCGAGGAAGCAGAATGGAAAAGAGAAGGGAAACATGGAGAGAATATAGCAAAATGGGACATGATTCAAAAAAGTACAAATGGGAGAGTTACAGGAAAATTTCAATGGACAATTTGGAAACCTGGAGTAATAAAAAAATTAGACGTGATTTTACAGTGGGATATAACGATGTAGAAAACCATATGAAAGCATCATGTCTAGATAATGAGATATTATTTCTTCTTGTGCAGTTCTGTAGAAATTGTATTTGGAATATTGCACTTGCTTCTTGGCAAAAGAACTCCGAAAAGGAACCATTGAGGGAGTTGCAAAGAAAGAGGTAAAAAAGTCAGATAAAGGGCACAGAGATATTAATTTACAAGAAATAATGAAATGAAAGAACAATGGTGTGTGACTTCAGGGGGTAAACCCCTGACAATAGGAAGCAAGCAACTGTCTATTAAAGTAAGTGATATTAATTCATACAAAGAGACTGATGGATAAAATTGGTAAAAGACAGTAGTGAAATGGCACTTTGAAAGGAAAAAGAAGGTGAAAAAGGCTAGTATTTAAGGAAATATACCATGAGATATTTCTTTTTAGCAAGTGAATTATTCCTTTTGGTAAATGAAGAAATCTAAGTTGCCTGACCCATTTAAAGGCAGATTCCACAAAGTTGCATAAAATATTTTTTGGGTCAGCATATTGGCAGAGAAAGCAACCAGTCTGTACTCTGCAGTCTTCTCCACCTGTGACACCAATGATTTTATTTCTACGGTGCCTTTCCGATGATTTATACAGAATGAATTTTTAATCATATAATGTACCCTTTACTGACTCCGACAGTGTTCCACTCAGAACATGTCCAGCGTTTCCTGTCACTGACAATCACTGAAAGCCCTGCCTCTGGGGCATACCAAATCTGTTACTCCCTTGCAGTTGTTGGCTTTATTTGGCCAGTTGCAACTTCTTGGGACATTCATCAAAAATATGACGAGCACGTCCTTGTGTGCCGGCACAAAGATTACTTCTGCAGAGGGGGACCATGAGTATGTAATGTCCACACGAGATCTGGCCTTCAAAAATAGCATCCTTTGGGCTTTGCTCTTTTATGTTGGCATTCATAGCCTCATGTGAACTTCCGTTTGATTTCAAGTCATCCCTGGATTATTGCCATATTCCTCCACCTCCTTCTAAGCAGCTGCAAATAGAATCAATTATACTCTGCTATAGAGAGATGACATTTGTGTCTCGGGACCCTTTGAAAGTTGAGGGAGGAAATGGGGATTATTCCTTTATCACGATGTTGCTGTATATATCAAGGCTAGAATGTTCCTGACTTATCATGACATTTTGTTATAGCACTAAAGAAGAACAGAGTTTTCTGGCCTCCCTGTTAGGATCTAGGATCACAGGCTTCATTTGTCTAGAAAAGACATTTGAACATGAAGGATACCTAATCCCTGAGAGAAAAATGCCTGACATGGTCTCCTAATTCCTCCTAGTTTTAATGCTTCTTTACATTGTTTAAAAGTTTTGTGTTTCTTTGCTAAATATACATACTTTTTTTTCTTCCTGAGGCCAGGATATCAAATATTTGAGTCTCCTTCCTCTAAATTCAGGATGTTTTTTTTTCTGAAGATGAATATGCCAAGAAGTACTCTGGCAAGGATTACCCTTTAAAGAAACATTTCACGGCTAGAGGATTTCTGGTTCCTGTGAGTGGAATTTAGCTCACCTAAGTGTGCAACCTAAGTGCTCCCTTTATAGTTAATGGAGAGAAATAGGCACTTTTATGAGATCTGACCTAATGTAAATGCGGATTTCAGCTGGGTATGAGACGCATTCACCTGCCTACACTGTCTATACAGAGACCTCAGATGACAAGTTCAGATGCGGGTGTCGAAATTTAGTTCAGTAAATCCCACCCCATATGACAATATGAATCAGCAGGCTTGGAGAAGGGGGAGGCCTGGCTCAGTGCTGGGTCTGTTTCCTGTTGTCCTGTCAAGATTTCTCCGTGGGATTGCTCCTGCTGGGCACAAACTGCCAGCAGTTTTATAGCAGAACTGGGAGAGGTGCGATGTGTGTTAGTACTGTGCCATCCTTTCCCTGTCATTAATTTTGTCCCACATAACCACCCCTGGTTCCAGTCTCGAGCTGTGGAGTTCTCCAAACTCCAAGGACATCCCAAGCCTCCATTTCCTGATTTCAAAGAGAGGAATTCATCATTCTCTAATAACAAAGGCAATGTTATGTCAATAAAATACTAAATTTGAAGGGGAAGAACCCCCAACAAGTCAGCAAGGAGGATACGGAGAATTACACAGCCTGGAGTCACTCAGTGTACAGTACAAATACACGTATTTTTGATATTTATGTTTATAATGAGAACATAATCCTACAAATTGAAAATAAATGTCAATGTGTACACATCAAGAAACAATGAGTGAGCTGCACTTTGGCCAAATCAACTGAATAATACCAAGGCTTGCTCTTTAGTTAGTACCTTCACATCAGCTACTTAAATTGTCGCACCTTTCTTGGGTGTGTGTTTTAACAGGAAAAGAAATGTTAATCTGTGACAGAGAGCAGATGCCCTCCAGTGAGCTCAACATTCAGGTCTGCCAAGTCAGCAGATGCCACTCCTAGAGCTGCTTTTAGTGGGAAATCACACACATATCTTCTCCTGAAATGAGACAGTAACTTTATAGACGATTTTGTGGTTTTCTTTTCTTTTTTTTTCCAAAGCTTCTTACAATTCCATCTTAATGTCTAATGCACATTTTCCAAGCTTTCCAATTATTTTTATAACAACAAAATCCTCTCTCTTCTTTACTAAGACTGTAATACCTACTACACACTATTGCTTTCCTACCCCTTGACAAACATGTATTTTTACAAGCCATAAACCCCGCATAAACCAGTGGCATGCACTACGGAGCTGGTGCAAGGAATTTCATGCAGTATTATGTAGGAAAGTTGTTTGTGTTACCTCTTTTTGCCCTACTGGAGGTGGTGGCTCAGCCTTCAACTGCTTATCCATGTGCAACTCACTTAATTCTTCATAAATCTCAGAGTTCTGACTCCGGACGCCTGGGCTTTGGCATCGCTGCCCCCTCAGCTGCAGCTGCTTTTCCTGCTGGAAATAATCCTAGATGGGTTTATTTTCTTTTTCTTTGATATCATGCTTATTTCTTAAGGAGAACTCTCCAGCTAGAAGAGAAAACAGCCTGGACTATTCTTGTCAGGGGACAACATCTGAAGGAAAGTGGCAAGAAATGAGATAACACAAGCTTATGTTGCAACTTTTGAGCTTTAGCAACTTGGATATGCCAAGATATCTGGGTGCAGAAAATGGACATACAAATAGACCAAATTTTTTTCTGAGCTGTTGTTGCTGAGGTGGGAGGAAATTCCCTTGCAATCTCCATTTTGAGTCTGGTTTTGAGACACAAACTTCCTCCAGTGACCTGAGGCACAGGAGAAGTGGCTGCCAAATAACCAAGTGGTGTACTCCGAAAATTCACAATCAGGTGGTGACACTCAACATAAAAGCTGGAGAAAGGCATGAGGGCAAAATCCAATATTGTGCTACAAGTCTGCTTGAAACAGTGTGAAAAATCCCCACAGCCACAGAAGAAAAGATACACACTGAAGGGGAAGAAAATGCAAAGTTCACTGGAAAAGATAAAAGGTATCTGAAAGTAGATATGGAAAAACTACAGGTAAACATAAAAATGTATGAGGCTCCTATTCAGCAGAACACTTAAGGCCACTTTGCACCCACTGAAGCCAACAGGGCTCAACCGCAGGCTGAAAGGAGAGCACACTCTGAAGCACTTCCCTGAAAGGGGATGAACTCTGGAAGCAGAGCATAGGGGTTTTTTTCAGTAAACACATTTGACTAGACCTAGTGCGTGCTAGTATGAGCGGTGCCATTAAATCCAGCCGCTTCTTCCTGGGGTGGTGATTATTGCTGCTGAGCTCTCAAGAAGTTCTCCCAGGCCTAATGGCAGAGGAAAGGATGTTTGCAGGGTTGGTCCCTCCCTCTGGAGGCCCAGGTTCTCTGTTTGTGTGGCTTTATTGATCCACCTAAGGCGGGGATTTCACTGAAAACTCCACAGCTCATCACAGCACTACCACTGCTCATGCCATTACTAAAGCAGGTACTAAAATATTAATAAAACTTCAGCCGGATTCAAAGGGTTGTGCTGAATTGCTTACAGAGGGACTTCCATGCTGAGAAAAAAATTACAAGCATAACCGGATTTCAATAGTAATTATTTAAACGTATTTATTTTTCACTTGTCCAGTTTTTTTTTTTTCCCTTTCCCTTGGCTTGACTGACATTCAGCATTATTCAGGTATTAAGTGAATTTCCCTTCCCCAGGGAGCCCCAGACTACCTGCCTCAGTTCTAAAGCCACATCACCACAGGAAGTCCCTCAAGAGGTACCTGGAGCAGAAAAACACTTTATTCTGAGTGTAACTATCTGAAAGACCAAAAGACACAAAGGAAGCATTTGGTTAAGCAAATTGCTCTCTGTATAAATACTTTTGGACTGCCAGGTTTGTACCAGTTTTTTCAAATGTTGTCGTGTGTTCCTGGGAAATTAATTTAAAATCAAATTACTTGTTTCCTGCTTCGGAGGGCATGTGGTCTAAAATATATTCTAACTTGAATAAATCAAATGATGCATGTCCAAACCTATACCTTCTGCACAGAACGGTACTACATACAATTGTCACAGGTGAGCACTGATCTTCATAGGCCAATAACCACTGAGTTACAGGTCGGTCTCGGACAAAAAGTAACACTTTATAAGGCTCTTCAACAGTCTTTGTCTTTGGAAATAGTGTAATATTCAGGAGAGAAGCCAATGTGGAAGGCAGAGTACGCACGATTAAGGCACTCAGCCATAAAATGTCCTTTTTTTTAAATGCAGTGTGCATACAACTTAGTACCAAGTAATCTTAATGGCATGATATTGGTTATAGCACTGGAACAACAGAAACAATTGTTTCATGTTGAAAGTGCAACACAATCTGAGGTGACATCTCAAGTTCATTTATACAGAAAGGTTGTGCACTCAGATTCATTAGAAACTGTGCACTGTAAGAGGACAGACCCTGCAACTCAGCTGATCTGACAAATATTCAAGTTGTTAGGCAAATTATTGTGTTAAGCTAGAGTCAAATGCCAAATTTACACCCATTCTCTGTTCATTAATCCCTCTGTGTGGTACCAGGACTTAGCAACACTTTGCTAGAGACTAAACTCCAGGAAATGCAGACCTGGCTTCTTCCCAGAAATCACACTTGTACCAAGTACCCAATGAGTTAACGTTAATTAAAACTGATGAAATATATCCTGGAAAATTATTCAATGTGGCCATCATGCTCATGTGCTCAGACAACAATTTGTTTCATCAACATGTGTTTTCAGACTTGTCCTCTAAATTTATGAGGTGGGAGAAAATGAGTAAGATAAATAGACCATTCAAAAGAATCTGTTTGTGCAGACTGATCCCAAAAGGAGTGTAAGGGAATCAACTGAGTTTTTGCAAACTACCAATGACAGCTCTGGTAAACCATTCTCATAGGAGTAACAGCACCTGAAAATCATCAGAGACCTGCCTTTGATTTATGTTGTTTAACTTCGGGCTGTTTGCTTTTGTCCTGATTCCAGATGATTTGTTCTTCTGGCAGCAACAGCAGCAGGTCTATCTCCTGTAAAGCTTCCCACCGTGGGTGGTTTACATAATTTATTTTTAATTTTTGTATCAAGTGCCACGTTGCCAAGGCAATACACATTATGTTAATATTTATCAATTCAGTTGCTTTCTTCATTTGAAAAGTAAAAACATTGAGTGGAACTAAAACTTTGTGCATGCAAAGGGAGGGTTGGGAACCCAGGACTGACCCCAGCATAAACCAAAAGTTTGTTCACCTCTGCTCTGACATGGGCCCTAAAAAGAGGTGATCTGCCAGCACCACACCAGTGATTAGCACACGGAGGAGGGTGGACACTGCGCTGTCCCCTCGCATGCTGCAGGCCAGTTGCAGCACCAGGAAAACAGCTACCAGATTGGAAACAGAGCTTGATCTCGGTGACATCTCAAGTGTGCTGGTGCACGGACCCACATACTTGTTTGCTGACACAAACAAATGCAAAGGCTCCACGCTGCGTTCTGTCTCTGAAAAGCACAGATCGGCTAATTGTTCCAGGCTCAAATGGGGATTAGTGCAAATGCCGCTCCTCTGGAAAGAGGACTTGCTGTTGGCAAAACAAGGCAAATACCTGTCATCAGCACGGATTCACTTTATGCCTTCCCCATGGAAATATCATTTTTTCCATTCTGTGCAAACAAATTTAGAAAGAGGATGCCAGGACTTGCCTTTGGGATGGTGATCGGTTCAAATGGGTTCCCCTGATGCTTCCCTCACTCCCTAGACCATGACCCTAACTTGTGACATTTGTTCCCTGATTCCCTGGCCATGGCTGTTGCGAGAAAGAAGACGTGCAAATCCTTTGATAGCAGGAAGCTTCCTGTCCCAAACAGGTAGGGAGGAAAGAAACGGGAATTGGCTCTGGGGCCCTCCTCCCTTACCATTGTCACTGCAGAGTCAGAGAGCAAAAATGATGTGGCAGGATGAAGTTAATCCTTTTATTATTTTATGAGAAGGACAAGGGTTTTCCCTTTCTCTGGTGAGATGGTACAAATGCAAACTGCCTTTTACTCAGTCACAATGCAATGGGAAGCTTCACTGCCATGTGCGTTCTCCACGCCCCACCATACTCATGCATCCAGCTGCCTCTTTGAAGGCCTCTTTTGAGACACCAATGGGAATTCAGGGGTGTCTGAGTTCTGCAGTCACTTTCTAAGAATGAGGTGGTCAGGACATTTCCAGGTACAGACTCAGGAGTGGAGGCTTGTCCTGATTCCCCAGACACATGCCTGCACACACTGGGCCATCCCAGTGGGATCCTCCTTTACCACGGATGTTGCCCATCAGAGGAAGCAGCAGGATGCCGACAACAGAAGAATCCCTGCTTCAACCATTCATAAATGAGTGATGCTATGATATCCAGTCTCCTCAAGAAATCCAGCTCCTTTAACAGATGACAACATATTTTAACCTGCAAAGTTTCCTATACCCAAATTTTGGATACCATAAGGGGAGTCTCCAGAGCTTTTCACACACAGTAAACCCAGTTTAGCAGTGTGACAGGCATTGTTACAAGAGGGCTATTTACTCTGTAAAGTGATTGTTGATGTTTGTGTTCCTCCTTGCAGACAGCTATGGATTGCACAAAATTGCCGTGCCTGGTAGCAATTGGCACCCTTTCTCAGCAACAGTTTGCATCTAGTAACTGGCACTCTTCCTCTGCAAAGAAGCCAAGAAGTAAATGATGGTGAAAACTGAACTGTTTATATACTACCTCTACATAAGTGGAGCAGCAAGCAGATTGCAGAGATGCTGAAACACGGCGAGCTTGCATTACTGCCTTGGTGGCACTTGTTTCGTGTGTAAAGTAAACAGGAGACTGCAGTCTGCAGAGCTGTCAGGCTGACAACTCTCAGATATGCTGAATTCAGTCTTTCTGAAAAGCCTTGAAAAATCTGAGCTGAAAGGGGAGAGAAATAAATAACCACAAACCAGAGAAATGAATCATTGGTTCTTATTACCAGAACAGATCATTTATGATCCTGGTTCTCCTCTTTCACAAATAAATGTAAATCCTTGTAGCACCAACAAAATCAGTGGATTTATCTCTCTGTATGAAGAAAGATCACCAAATAAATCAGGAAAATTCCCTTACTTCCTTAATACGAGAAGGGGAAGATTACTATCACTTATTCTGCTAGGAATAAAAGAGGGCTGGAGTGCAGCTGTCAATTTTAAATGTGCACATTTAAGAATCTCTCTAACCTGCTTTGAAGAATTGCTTCTGAATGCAGAGTTGCCACTACCCAGTTTAATGGGAAATCACAGGAAAACCTGGAGCAATACCACACCACAGTACAGGATTATAGCTGAGACACAAAACCAGCTTGTCCTACTCTGTTTTCCTTTATAAGAGCATTTTATGAGCAGACTACAACATTTGCAATACTGATATAAAGCATGTCAAGTCCTACCTTAAGGCTGACACGTGTATAATTTAAGACCTGCAAATTCCTCATAGAGGGGACAAAGCCAGGAAAGTCTAAACCTGATTATTTGAGACTGGTGATGCCCACTCTCCATCCTATGCCACCTGGTCCATCCTTCCACTTCAGCAGGAACAGCCAGACATCACAGCTTAGCAGACAGATTTTTGCTCAGTTTTGCAGCCATTATACACCCCTCCCCGTCATTTCTCTTGTCATTCATCTATGCAAAAACCAGAAACAAAATGGTGCAAAGGGAGTAGTAAAACATCAGAATTAGAAGGTGCTGCTCATATTTGCTCTGTGAATCCATATGCACTTCTTTTTTTCACTTTCTCCATGACTCAGCCTTTATAAGAACCACATTTATAAAAATCCAAAGCAACGACATAAGAGCCACATGGGCAAAACAGATTAAACACAATAGTCTCTGAGTTCAGAAAGACGAGAGTTTGCTACTCAGCTCCCGGGTAGATGACGCCCCCAACCTGGATGTCTGTAGGTCCCAGGTGATTTTCCACCTGCACTGTCACCTGTCAGAGTTAAGGCCGTGGAAGTCTGAAGTTACACCTGTATGAGTTAAACACAGATCTTCTCCTCTTGTCTGACCTAAGAAGCACATATTCCTCCCAAAAGTCACAGGGTATTTGTAAGAAAACTCCAGTACTTGTTCTAGAAAAATAATGCACCTATGAGTACTTAGCTGGATAAAATTAACAGAATCTGGACATTACAATGCAGGATGTCTAAGGCTAGGTCTGGCCAGAAAGTGCTCAGCAGAGGATGTTAACTGCAAAAACTCCCCTGGAACCAGCCTGATCTGGTATTTTCATCCATTTTGAATAAAGGTGAGCTAAAACTTTGCCAGACAAACCTCATCACAGCCACTAACTGCCGGTCTCTGCATGAGCGCTGGATGCTTTGCAAAACATCATCACTCAGAAGCAGCAGTTCAGCAGTGCTCCTTCTTGGATTAATCCAGAATATTTTAAGCCTTTGAACTCTGGCTGCAGAGGAGCAAGGCACGTTTTTTCTAATGCCTTCTGCCTTCCCAGCCCTAGATCTTTTACCACACTGAGCAACGCACTGCCCATAATAAAGCATAAATTCATTATTTCAAGGGTTGACTCTTAAAACCTGTCTAAGAGGGAGAACTTGGCAAAAAGATGGACTGCCAAAGTTAATTTATCCCGTTATCAATTCAATAGGCTTAAATAGGCAGTGAAAGCGTTTCATAAGTGTTCATTGTTCAGAGTTCAAGCTAATACCTTCTGCTAAATTGCATTTTGAAGTTTAATCACAATCTACTTTATGTTTCTTTTGGTAATTGGGATCTCTCCACAGTATAATATGAAAAACTCAAACTAATGGGCTTCTCTGATGGAAGTTTAAATTTTGGAAATTTGCCCCGGACTGCAGTCAGCGAGAGCGCCTGAAATAACCCAGCACCTTTCACCCAAATAAGATGCTAATATTTTGATCATTAAGAAAGTTTCATATTATTACAGGCAATAGCACCAAAATAATCATTATTTCAAGTGTTGTTTGGGGGTATAATTAATGGGAGCAATTCCACCACTCCAACACATGCACACGCTGCCTCACTTGGCACGGGAGCTGTCGGGGAAGTGGCTGCTGCTCTTTTTGTCCGAAAAGCTAAATGTCTGCATTTTCTTTACCTAAGGGAGAAACGGTAAGAAATGCTCATTTCTGGTCAGCCTTTTGCTTCAGGGAGGGATATGGATACTGGGAAATGGCATCCAGCAAGCTGTGACTGACGCGCAGTCCGGGGTCCGGGCACTTGTCCAAACGCATGTTGTCAACTCCGCTACGCCTCATATCAGCTCCTGCAATGCCAGCCTGGCCTTTTTTCCCCCTCCCCTCTTTCTCTCCTCCATCAGCTCCCTGTATTTCCTGCACCTTAGGCGTTATGCTGTGGACAAATATATTTCCCTGCCACTGAGAACTGAATAAGCACCCTAAAACCTCTGTTTGTGGTGTGACTGCTCCAATCACGTCAGCAGAGATCTGGCACGGGAGTTTCTGCCCCACTCTACTGCCACAAATTAAACACAAGCATCTTTCTACATCTAGAAGCCAAGATGAGGACATAGGTGCTTTAAATCTGCTGCTGGGATTTACAGTCCTGCTTCTGTTTGCTAATGCCCTTGCTGCTATTCTTCTGAAAACAATAAATCCAGAAAGGTTCTCCTTTACTGCAAAAAATAATTAGCTAATAATTGAGTTCTACACACTTTTCAAGAAATGCAAAGCAAAACATGCAGCTTAAAAAGTGAGAAACCCAGGCAAACTACGTACAGAATAATAATGAAACCCTCCCCCGCTATCTTATTTAATGATCAGAAAAATATTGGCCCAAATAAAGATGACAAGAAGAATGCTGCAAGAGTTATTGTGTGCAGCATGCATGTGCACACGTGGGCTCACTCTCCTCCCAGTGAGAACTGGGGAGTTGTCAACAGGATTCAAAGGTATTTTATCCAGTTACACTCCGAGAGAACGTGTCCCACAGACTGGAACTGCAAACAGACAGAATATAAATACTGTTTGAAAAGGGCATTAGGTTCCTGACAGCAAAGTATATTTCCTGCAGTAAAAGGCTGAAATTAATGTACCCTGTCAAATAAACACATGGCTTCATGGTATCTCTGATTTATAGGTGTTGGAATTATTAGAAGCATAAGATAATGTCACAAACAATTTTATAACAAAATCTTTGTGCACTGGCATTTTTATAGCAATTTTCAGTAATTTTAGCTACACTTATATCAACCTGGAATAATTCTATTGACTTTTACAGAGTCCCTTCAGGTTTAGAAGCAGGTCTGTAACACACAGGAATTGTACAGTAAAATTTCCACTGTATACAAAGGAAACAGATGTAGGTCTACATGCAGATGGTGAACTTTCTGTTACCTGAGAAATTTCATTCTTTTTTTCCCTCATCTTACAAATGATGTATCACAGCTGAAATAAACTTACAGGCTCTTTTCTGTGCAGAAATGAGCTGTAGTCCTTGACTCAGCGCTATGAGAAAGCAAAACTGTCGTATTCTAATGGTCCTCTCTGATCTCAAAATTCTGAATCTCTTACTGGTAGAAACTCGAAAGAAAAGCCATCGGAAACAGTTTCACCTTGTCAAATGAAATGGGTTAGTAATTCTGAAATATATAAAGGGAAGAAGAGAATAAAAGCTTGGGGGTTTGATCCAGTTCAGGGCAATATAGAAACTTCACCAATGGAATAGAGACTGAGGGGGCAGCCAGCTCTATCTTTGCTGTGTATAGAGGCAGTTACTTGTCTAGAGCTGGAAACCTGTTTTCCCTGGGAAATGTGTTTGGTGAAGTCCAGACAAGGGTGAACAAGGCAGGAGAACTGTCAGTCGAGGAAAAAACCTGAGAATGATTAAGAGAGCAAAATGTGCTCTGGAGCAAAGAACGCCCATCCAGCGTGCAAAACCCAGGTGATGACCGGCTCTTGGGTCCTCTGTGCAGACCCAGATCCAAACATCCCGAAAATAACAGTAGAGCTGCTACTGTGCCCGGAGTGGTCCTGGAAGATCCTGCTGAGAAGTGGAGCTGTGCAGGTGGGAGAGCCTGAGAGGCAATGAAAGACACAGTCCTGAAGGCAATGATCCCTGCTGGGTCAGGGAGAGGTGAGGCCCAGGAGACACAGCAACAACTCTCTGCGGCTTAAGGATTCCTGGAGCCAGCGGTGAGCCTGAGGCAAGAGAATGGGCCGGCCCTCCTCAGGGTGGCACAAACTGGCTGTGGGGGGAACTGGGAGCTGGACAGGGAGCACGGAAAGACAGCGCTCCCGGGATGTGCGTGCCTGGAGCCGGGGATGGGGTCGGAAGCCAGGAAGCGCTCGGTCCCAGCAGCAGGCAGGCAGCACTTTCCGTATGACCCAATTAGCCACTCCGTCGGAACAAATCAATAATGGCATTTTCTGAAGACAAGCAGGCAAGTGCTGCTGGCTCGGCACGGCGCTGCAAGTGAAGGCACAAAGGTGTGAGCTCTGCGGAAAGCCGCGTCCGGGCTGGGTTCTGCCACTGCAGAGGGGCTGAGTGTGAGACGTGGCCACGAGCCACAGAGCCACTAGCCACTGCAGCATGGGCTTTCTCCTCAGTGGCAAGCTGAGTGGCCATAAACATGAGGTTTGAGTAAGGCAACACACGTAGCAACTCAGCTGAAGGAAGGGGAGAAAGATGTAACAACCCTGCTGGATTGACCCAAACCGCAAGGAAAGGGCAGAGCCATTTCCTTGGATTGTGCTACTAAAATTTCCTGCTTGTGGGAACTCACGGATGAGGAAAGGATCCACACAGTGAGCCCAAAAACCTGAACCTCATTGAGACTGTGGTAATAGGTACAAGGCAGTGTTAATAGTGTCAGTGTAGGATGTTGTACTTTGGGGGCTGATTTAGGACACCCAGCGTTACTCATCTGGAACCTCCTTTAAGTCCATTTATCACAGGATTCCTCTGAACCAAAAAGTGATGTCACTGTGAAAAAGGCACACACTGTTCTGGGCTACAGCTGTGGGCCACTTGAAAGGGAAGCAATACTAAAGCAGAAATTTTTGAAGATAAAAGCTTTGCACTTAGATATCTAATGTAAATTGTACAAAACCCTGTGATGCCTGAAACCTTCCACATAGCTAAATTGCAGGTAAGTTGTTGTAGAATCCTTTGCATTAGTTGGACTGGACTGTATCCACTTAATTGTCCCACCATCTTGCATCTTACATCTGTAAGATGTTGTTTTCTTCCTTCTTCAGGGGACTGAAAGGTGATGCCACATATGAAAAGATGGTCATAAAACAATTAAAAGACACTCTACGGAGGCTCAAGATGACAACCTCCACATTTTAAACATCTAGGAAGCCAAAATGAGAACACAAAAGTGAGAAGATGCAGCCAGCACATTACTGTTGTTGCTGCTGAGCTTTTGGGAGCAGTTTTCCTGCTGGGACAACCCATATTTTACATGTCAAAGACAGGGAAAAATTGAAAGACAGTTATTCTTTTTCTCATTATGAGACTTAAATGATTAAATCCTTAAGAAATCTTGTGGACTGAGAGGGAGAGATTTCCCCTCCACTATGAACAGGTCAAGGAGAAGGGGTTAGATAAAGACACAAACTAAAATGCTGCAGTGACCAGCAGCAACACACATATCACAGAGCAGTGACAAATTAATTTAGCTCAAGGCGATTCTTTCTCAGCCTCACTCCTCACTTCTTGCACCTGTGCTGACTTCCATTGTTCTGCTTTTCTTTCGGATCCTATCACTGAGGGATGTGTGGGCTACAGGTACCTGTCCCCTGGCTCTCCGAGCTGGCGGAGCATCTCGCTTGCATCTCAGTAATCAAAGGAGATTTGGGAGCCATCAGGTGGGCTCGCTCCTTCAAAACCCTCTCAATGACAGGGCCACAAATTGGTAGCTTTCAGGAAGACGGCTGCTGCCAGTGCAAGCTTTGATAATAGAAATGGCAGCTGAAATTTAAACTTAGACATTTCTATTACTCAGAGGAAAATGTGCAGTCACAGAAGGTTTTCTCATCATCTGAAATTTCAAGCTGCCGTGTGCAATGCTCTGGGGCCCATTTCTCATAGCCACAATGGCTTATTTTAGGGTAGTTTTGTGACTTTCTGGGAAGAGCCCAGCACTGCTACAGCAGCTGTAATCTGAGCTGATGCTTACCCTAAAATACCCCATTGCGATCAATAACTTTGCGGTTCTGCCTGAGACCAGCGCCCCTTTAACCTCTCTCTTTTAGACTGGACACGTCAGACTGATGGGAGCACAGGATATCTGGTCTGGGGTCTTCAGCTGACAGAGAATGTGTAAAGGGTGTGTAAGAACTGTGTGGGTTTACTTGCTGCGCACTTCAGAGGCATTCATCCACATTGTCCCTTTTTATGCATTTCCTGTCACCTCCTCTTCCATGCTCTTGCACCAAAATCCACATGCAGGAGGAGGAAGATACGTTCTGGCAATGTTGCCAAAGGGCTGCTCTGTTCCAGGTCAGCCAAGAACTTTGAAGGGAAGCAGGGTGCAGTGTCTTCTCCTGAGAAGTAAATGTACACACACATTCCCTTTGTACATACTAAAATATTGAAATATGCAAAAATATGGATTGTAATTAGGGGAAAGTTGGAATAGATTTGAATGTTTAGCATACCCTTGGTATTTCTTGTTTGATTTCTGTGTGGTGCTCACCACACAGAATGATACTTCACCCTAATTGTGCCCTCTCGGTGCAATCATGTAAATTTTGCTCTTGTTCATGTTATTCTTCCTTTGGGAGCTCTAATCTGGTTATCCTGGACATCCTGGAGGGGGAGAGGTAAGGACACCCATGGAGCTGGGGCTTGCAGGATTAAAGCTTCCGGCAGTGAGTAAGGAAGTTTATTCCCCAGAGTCCCGCAGATATGTCCTTGATAAAAGGGTCAGGCCACTGTAATTTCCACAACTCAATATCCAGGGAATTGGGATTTCATATCAGCCTTCAGATACAATAATTTCTTCTGCAGCAACCCACGTGTTGATCAAGAGAATTTTTCTCTGAGTCCAGAGATCATACATCTTTGGAATGAGCACCAGTTAAAATGACAGATCTTTGAATTTGTTGGCATCTGCTTTCTCATGGCTGTGCTCCTTTTGGAGACATTTACAGCTGTGCAAATTTATTAGGGTTTTGCGGAAAAGCAAATGCAAAGCTCATCACACAATTATCATTTCTGCTGTTAAGCTTCTTCCTATTTTTGTTTATTTATTATGCCAATGTATTTCCAGTCTTTGAGTTGGAACGCCCTTGTACACACACATTTTCCCCTCTAGGAATTTGTTAAAATTGCTTGCTGGATGTATGAACTCGCTGCTTGTTTGGAACTTTTTTGCAGTAGACCCCTCAGACCCGCAGATAAAAACTGCAAACCATTGATCAGGGCTCTGCACAGGGGAACAGCAGTGACCTGCAGCAGCTGTTTGTCCAAGCCTGGAAAACACTAGTGACAAAGCTAATTAATTCATTTCTCAACTCCATGCCTTCTGTTTAATGCACATGCCAGCAGTGAACCACATTATTTCACTGCAATCCAAATATCTTGTGGTAATGCGACAGTGTTCCTCTAATGTTTGTCGAGAATTTCATTAAAAGATACAGTGGGAAAGCAGGATTTCGGTTTGTTTCTCCTACTGAGTTTTGCTTCCCCCTATTTTCTTTCACTGTGAATCCCCAGTGTTTCTATTACATGTGATGATGTTTCGGTATTATTGAACTGTTAGAAGTTTCCTTAATATTTCCAAATCAACTTTTATTCATAATATTATTTCACTAAAATGCCTGGTTTTCTACATCAGCTCTTTCTCTCATGACTCTAATAGATCTCACTAAAGCTCTAACTCCACATTTACAGCATAAAATGATGGTTACCTGTTTTACCCACTAATTTACACACCAACACGTAGTGCAGCTAAACAGAAATCTACATTTCTACACTTTTAAAGCACATCAAAACATAAAAATTCCAACCCCTCCATGCCCTGTGCTGGGATTTATCTTGTAATTGTGAATATTACTATTTCTCTTGAGAGAGAAATAATACAGTGGTGCAACACACACCTGTGAGCATGCACAGGGCACACACTTCCAGACCTCATGGACACTTGAGTGCAAAGTTTCAACAAACTTTTGCTTTCAGTGCAAAGGAAAAAATCTGAGAGTGTATAGACTGTTACCATCCCTCAGACATAGCAGAAAGGTGTGGGCATCTTTAAGGACCAAAAAGAAAAAAAAAAATCACCAAACCCAGAATTCCATAGTTAAACACATTTACACACTATTATCCACATATACACTAGGCAATATTTACAGAACCCCTGATATTAAGGAACAGTCCTAGTTTAAGCTGGGATAGAGTTAATTTTCTTCCCACTAGCTGGTACAGGGCTGTATTTTGGGTTGAGAATGAGAATAAATGCTCAGTGTATAAACTGGGGGGAAAGCTGGCCAGGTGCCACTGCTTGGGAACTGCCTGGGCATCAGTCAACAAGTGGTGAGCAATTGCCTTGAGCATCACTTGTTTTGCATATTCTAGTTCTATTATTATTATATCTTTCTTTTCTTTCCTATTAAACCCTCTTTATCTCAGTTCATGAAGTTTACTTCTTTTTTTTCCAATTCTCTTCTTCATCTACTGCATTTCTATTTCACTTTTTGAATGTTCTCTGCTTGTGGGTTCAAATACAGCCTGGGAATGGAGAAGGAATTCAAAGAGAAAAACTAGATATTATTCATACTACCCACACTGATCCACAGATCATTTCAATAAAATAGTCTCTAAACAGTCACAAAAAAACCCACCCTGAAAGTGTTTACCAGAAATTGAAGACTTGTCTTTTTGTTACTTCGGTTTCTATTTGGACAGCGGAGCTTGATGATTAAGTTTTCTACCTCTTGCTGTTCCACTCCCCAGTGAGATGATCATTGAGAAAGACTTGTTGGTGATGCACTGACACTGAAGAGATTTCCACAACACAGCAGCAGAAATTAACTTTTAGCAGCTGATTTGTGCCCAACTCCTGACACAGAGCCCTTCCTTAGAGCTTTTTTACAACAGTCATTCCTTCTCTAACAATTATTTTGCTTTCAAACTTTCTTCCCCTCAACCAAGAGCTTGAGGATCCCTCCTGACAGCTGTATCTGAAGCAGGAGCTTTGATCCAGTGCCTGCTGAACTCCGTTGGTTTCAGTCAGTGTCAGAAGGTGCTGGATCAAGGCTGAGGGTCTGGAAAACATTAACTCTATATGGTGTGCGGAGTCAAGAGATAAAGCTGGTATAAAAAGGAGAGGGGGAGAAGGAGAGAAAGAAAAGCATTCGCCTGGAGAGGTTTCTTCTTCATTTCACACAACACTTCAGACTGCACAAGATTTTTCAGCCTTTACTACTGAGTGCTCTAGAAAAAAAATTAAAATCTGCCATGTCACACCAAAGAGCAGGCAAATAACTGCTTTTTCTGTCAGAATACAAATAATAACATATCTTCTCTCTTTCTCTGGTGCCTTGTCATATCAGCCTCCATCCTTTTGTATTTTTAAGAGAACTACCTGACCCTCAATTCTTGTTCAACAAAGCAAACCAAGATAGCACCCATTGAAAAAAAATCCCCCACTAACCTAAGATTAGTTCTGTAGCATTCCCATGATTCAGCTGAAAGGGAAAAAAACAGTCTGCTGTGTGAGAAAGGATTTAATTGCTTTGCTTAGAAGAATTAATCTAGACAAGCACAAAGAATACAAAGAAAGGAAATTCCTCTTGTTGGAAACTGAATTTTGCTCTTGGATATGCATCTGTAACTTCTTCTGAAGTTAGCAGCATATCAAAGGCAGGATTAGGCCATAGGACACTTGCATCAGCAGCCATGGATCCAGGCCAAGGGTGGGAAGAAAATCCATCTTAATAAGCTACAACTAGCAAATATTTTCGTCACCTACCTGCTCCATTTCTGTAAAGGTGCTCTGCTCCTCGTCCTCCTCCTCGATATCTGACTCTCCCACAGCAATAGGAACACAAATGGACAAGTCAGGATTGGTCATAAAATCATCATCTGTAATTCCTAGGTGTTTCTCTCCATTTTTATTCACTCCATCCTCAGCATGATTCTCCTTGTGATTCTCCATGTCTTTGCCAAGCTCGGCGGTGGTGTGGCTGTTCAGGCAGTTGTTGAGGGCTGCTGGGTTCTGGGCAGCGAGTTTCATCATCGCCTTCTTCTCAGCTGTGGTCTTGGGGTGCCGGAGGACGTTGCAGCAAAAATTCCACGCGGCTTTTTTGGCGTACTGAAGGCCCCTGTTGATGCGGGCGAAAGCGAGCTGCAGGTTGTTCATCTCCCCGTCCTCGTCTGGGGCTGAGAGGTTGTCGGCGCTGAAGGAGCTCAGCAGCAAGGCAAGGAACAGGTTGAGCACCTGAAAAGAGTAAAGTTAAAAGGAAATCAGTGAGCTTTAAATGTGGAGGGTGGATGTTTGGTCTTGGCAACAGGAGGGTCTGAGTTTCCTCTCATCTGTGGCACCGAAACACCACTACAGAAATCCCTCTAGTTACAGGTGGTTTCAGTAGGAAAAGGAGTCTGCAGGCATTTCCAGACAAATTGATCTCAGGAACAGAATTTAACATGGACAGTAACACACTCTGACGTTCCCCTCCCCCCTCCCCACCCCCAACACCCGAAAACGTGGAAAATAAAATGTAAAGCTCAGAAACAGAATACAAAAAACCACAAAAAAGCTCTGGGAAGACCTTACTGTGGCCTTTCAGAGCTTAAACAGGGTCTATAGGAAAGATGGGGACAAACCTTTTAGTAGGATTGTTGGAAGAGGACAAGGGGAAACAGCTTTAAACTAAAAGAGGGGAGCCTCAGACTAGATATAGGGAAGAAATTTTTGAAGATGAGGGTGGTGAGGTACTGGCACAGGTTGCCCAGAGAGGTGGTGGATGCCCCATCTGTGGAAGCATTCAGAGTCAGGTTGGACTGGGCTCTGAGCAACCTGATCTGGTTAAATATGTCCCTGCTCACTGCAGGGGTTTGGACTAGGTGCCTTTTAAATGTCCCTTCCAACCCAAATTCTTCTATGATTCTATGACAATGATGTACATAGGCAAGGCACTTCAACCAAATTGTACATTTGGAAACATTTCTAAACATTTGTATGCATTTTCACAGACAGTCTTGTTTTAAATATCCTCTGGGCCATGAAGGAAATCTATTGTGACTGTGAATAAACACCTCAGAGGTCATATAGCTTCAAAAACTTCTCCCTCCAGGCTAAAACAAGCCATCACAATCAGATTACTGTGGCCAAATCTGAGCAGGACTCACTCCCAAAGCAGGCTTGGTCCTGAAAATGCTGTTACTAGTCAGGAAAAAAAACTGTTTGAAGATTTTCACTGGTGTATGAAAATATCCAAACTGAACTGGAGATTGTGAGTTGCCCTCCTCTTGTTCTTGCTACTTCAGAACTCTCTACTTTTGCTGGGAGTGCATGACAAGATTAGACACAACTAGGCATTTAAGTGACATATTTGATGATTTAAACCTCTTTTTACACCCCTGCCCCAAATAAATACAATCATAAATAAAACCAGCTTCTTCTCAAAGGCTGCTCCCAGTAATATATCTCACAGGCTGGTCACCAGTTGCTGCGTATTGGACATTACACCTGCTCATGGTCTGAGAAGAAATAAATTACAGCTTTTGTGCTGGATTTATCAGGGCAAAAAGTTCACACTGGAGGTGGATGCCTGGCATGACAGAAACAGGGCAAAGGTGACTCAAACCAATATCAGCTAAAATATATTTACCTCAAAATAAACTAGTCCCAAATTGCCCGGCATCAACTCAACTGCTGCCTGTACAAGGTGGGTGGGTGCCAGCTCTGGGTACTGCGAAGGAGAGGTCAGTGCTGCAGCACTCCTGCCATTTACAGCAATAAAATGGACTTTGTGCAGGTATTTTCTCTGGGATCTCTTAATGCTACCAGAAATACCTGTAAGCCCCCTGACTTCTCTCTTTCTGATAGTACTTTAAGTTGATAACACCTGCTAGACCAACATAAACAGCATAAAAAGTACCTCTATTTAACTAGGCCTTACAAAACAGCCACAATCTTTTGCTATCATCCCCCCACCCTGTTCTCTCTTATTTCAAGTATTCAGAATATATGGGATGGAATTCTGAAAACCTGGTCCTAATCACTCTGATGACACTGCGTTTGAAGTGCCCTGTCAGTGCTGTTTTGTAAAGTACCCTTTGCAATCACCGTGATTAAAAACAAAAGCAGTTGGTAGCACAGAAGATGCCCCCGTCCATTATGAACCGCTGAATAAACCATCGCTGCCCTGAGCACTACCCTGCTCCAAAGTAAAGCGAGATTAAAGCGAATTGTTTCTTAGCTGGCCCACCACACTGAGAGCTTGTGTGGGTCTCCTCATCACTGTGGTGGCCTGGTGTGAATCAGTCTTTCATTTCACACCCCACTCGCAGGTGTTGCAAGTGATGCTGTCTGAAACCAGGTACTGGATGTGCAGCCAAGCAGGTGGGAGCCCATCCAGGGAAGGAGGTACTGAAAGATTCCCTTTAGCCATTTTCAACCCAGTTTGACAGGGGAATGAGGTCTCAGAAATAACCACATTGCTCCAAGTGTCCTGAAAATAAGCGTACTTGTACGTAAGAGACACTCCCCAGGTCCCCAGTGCAGAAAGAGCTTGGAACAACTACACCAAGTGTCTCCTTCCCAGTGACAACCTAACATAGGAAGCAGCTTGGAGGAAGGGAGGGAATAAAGAAATCCAGAATAAAAATCATCTGGATTCTATAAGTAAAATTCAGTTACCCTAACAGAGGTTAAGGTCTGCTGATATTTGAGGGTATCTGAGATAGCTGCACCAGATTTACAGGAGGTCTGTGTCCTCCCAAAGCTCCAGCTGCCACCCAGCCAGGACATCCCAGGGTCTGTGGAGACCTTAGGCCAAATTTAGGAAAATTAATTGCACATCAAGAATGGCAGCAGCCTCCAGCCTCAGACAGCAAACCCTGAGGATCTAATGTGGCATCCAAGCCTCATTTCTATCAAAAATTCATCTTGTGGACAACAGAGACTGAGCAAGCACAGGTGACCATGCCAGGGCTACACGCATCTGCCAATATGTCTAGTGCCAACTGACCCTTCCATGCCCAAGTCACCCTCCGGCAACTGCCCAGAAGGACACGCTGATATGGGAGATCTGTGTCCAGCTGGAGGCCGGGATGGATACCTTGCAGTACCCCCAGGGGTCCTCAAACAAAACTGAGTCAAGCCCTAGACCTCTGCAGAGTAGTGGTGGCTCAGACATCTTTCCATACTTGAATATCTCCATGTAGGCACATGAATTTTGTCATCTGAAGCTGAATTTCATCCTGTACTTCATTAACTCTGCTGTTCACAAGAGGTTTGAAATGCTTTGTTTCACTTTTCTGTATTCATTTACGACACCAAACTACAGTTAGATATTTGTCTAGATACACCTGCAGGTACATTTAATAGGTGGTAGCATCCTTAGTGTTGTTATCTACCACGGATTATTAAGGCAATGTTATTTGCTTCCCAGAAATGCAGCTGACATTTTGCACAAAGAGCTATTTGCACTTCATGCTTTTAGCCAAAAATAAATCTCAAATATCATTCCCTGCTTCCTTTATGAGCAGGTAAGCTCAGAGTTGCATTGCTGGGCATTCAAACAGAAGGAACTGCTGAATAAGCACTTTATGTTTACTTATTCCCATGTTTCACCGTACACTGCATTTTCCAGAAAAATATATGCCTAACCCATGACACACCACATTTCTTGTAAAAGGTTACTAATAATACCCAGTCCTCCTGGCTGCTAACACAGTGCTTTCAGTTTAAGTAAAGCAAACTAAAGATTACCTCAGTTTTCAAAAGCAATGGCAGATTTGTATGCCCGTATGGATCCCCTTAAAAAGAAATCTGCTTTGCAGTGACACCGAGCAGCCAGACTGCACAAGCAGGTCACTTTTTTGGTCTCCGAGGCTGGGAATCAAATGACAGATGCACTCAAAGCACCCCAGATTCTTTTAGCATAATTATATTAAGCTTTTAGCCTAATGACAATCCAGCATACTTTCATCGACCTTCTCACTTTTAATGCCTTTTCCAAAGCTTGTGACTCTGGTTGTGCCAGGACGAGGCACAAATGATCAGATTAATCCGGCCTTATGTCAGGTGCATCCATGAGGTGCTTAAGCTGGAGTTTTCCCAGGATGTCTGTAGACAATGGAGACAGTCTGGCATGCCAGGGGATGCTGAGCAGCTGAGCTGTCTCTGGCAGTGCCTACTGAAGACTAAGCAAGCTTGGATTTTGTATCTCAGAGCTGGATTAAAGGTAGACGCAGGTCAAATAAGGCACACAGGATCACACAGTATCTCACACTGGAAGCACTCACAGAATCATCAAGTCCAGCTCCCTGCAGGACTACCTAAAACTAAATCATATTACTAAGAGCATTGTCCATTGTCACACCCAGCAGGTGCCCAGGCAGCCCTTCTTGGTGACAAACACACTCCAGGCCAGTGGTGACCAGCCTCTATAACCAGGCAGCCTTCCCCACATTAGAGGGGAGTTTGGGGTGTTTCAGCCCCACCCCGAGCAGCAGCACACAGGTAACGAGCCCGGCACTGTGCAAGGTGCTGCACCAATTCTGTGCTCACAGCAAGTGAAGAGCACAGGAGGCCTGGAGCTGTGAAGCTGATTCCGAGCTCCCCAGCCATGAGGAGGAAGCAGGCTGCTGCAAGTACCCCTCCTCCCCAAAAAGCGCTAGGCAGGGACTGCTGGTGGAGGCTGGGAGACACATACGCTGCTGTGGTAGGCTGCAGTCTGAATATCTCAGCTCCATCGTCTCCTTTTGTGTCAACACAGGACAAAACCAGACAATTTCAATTCAGATGACACCTCCTCAGCAAATCCTGTTTGGAAGTACATCTGCAAATGCTGTTGCTGAAGTTAAAATACTTTTGGAACAAAAGCAGGGCACTCCTTCCTCCCTTCCCTTCCATCTTTTTATTTACCTCGATTTGGGAAAAGAGGAGGAATAGAAATCTTTATGTATTTAACCTTCCATCTGTCATTTAGCCAGAGAGTGTGCAGGCCTCCTGAGCGCCTGTGAATTGATTTAGCACTGCATTCGCTGCCCTGGACCCTCACTGGTGTCACCCAGAAAGAGGGGAGGAGATTTGGCACCGTGCTCAGCACTGCACTGAATATAGGCTGAAATCCCTCTGGGGAGCCTACAGCAAGAACGGCGTTGCACCTGCACAAGTTCAGTGGCAGGGTTAAACCATCCCCAAAGTGAGGTCCTCAGCTGCTGGCCTTGTTTGGCTGCAGAGTATCTCATGTGAGCTCACCCACACAGCTTCTCCTGTGGCAGGATCTGCCTTGACCGCGCACTGCCAACGAAACAAGTGAGTTTGAATTTCAGGCCCCTGCTCCTTGCCCGTGCATGAAGTTTAAATGAACTTTCACAACGAGCAGCAACCAAGGCCAGACTTTCTCATCTGCCCAGACCACACAGGACAAATCCTAGCAGGCTGGAATCAGACAGGATCATCCTTGCAGGGGGAGGCTCACAGAGCAGAGCAGTTCAGGAGCTGCTTTCAAGAGCGCTTGTTTGCAGCTCTGTACCATTGTTTCTGCAGGAGACAGAGGACAGGAAGGATGACAAGGGACCTACATCACTTGAGGGTGCTTCCCTGTGGAAAAGAAATCTCCTAGGGACCAGTCAAGCAGGTTTTGCTGTAACAGGAGGGTCCAGAGCAGAAAATATGCCCCATTAGTGAAATTTACCATGCAAAAAAGCAAGCCATTAATCCAAACCCTGTAACCCTGGGGCTGCTCATTGTCACTTCTGTCACTCAGCTGCATAGGAAAGGCCAGACAGTGTACGTGAAGTACCTGCCAGGATCCTCAGCTACTCATTTAATACTTTTTTATTGTGGATAAAACAGGGCCCATACACCTGCAGTGCCTGGTAGACACAGACCAGCAAGAAGCTCTTCAGGCACTCTCTGACCAGTGAAAATATCTGATTTTCTTCCTTCCTGTTCATGGATGGCAGTGGACATCTGCACTGTTCTTTGGCTAGCACAAATGGGAAAGAAGCAGTTTGTTCATTGGAGACCTAGCAAGCCTAACACAATAGGTACCAATTATATTTTGCTTACTATAGCTAAATCCACTAAGCTGCCAAGGAAAACTGCTCAGAAAGGGGCTTTCATTGCACTGAGTGTTAGGTCTAAGTTTAAGACTCAGATCTGCAGTAATAGGTCAGTACTGTAGTCAGTCTCTCTGGAGGATTATTTCTTTCCTTGGAAGTGTATTTACCAATCCTTTGTAATTTTCATCGCAGGGCAAAGTCTACTAAGAGAGAGTATTCCTGCAAAAAGCAATTTACATGATCAGTTATTTTCTATATTCCCTTTCCTATTATTTCAGCTTTTTGTGCTTGGATAAGAAGCTTATATCCTCCCAGCCCAGTTTCTCTTTATCCTGCAGTCAATCTCATAATCCCATTCTTCTGATATCTTAGTTTCTCACTGTCAAAATGATCATGATACCACAAGATTGGCAAGAAGTCCCTGTGGCCTGGGGCTACTGAGGGAAAGCACAGGTTGGAGCAGCATCGATCTCCTTCATGTTTCTTGTCCAAGATCAGCAAGGAAAACGCATGGAAATGGGGATATGAATTTCTTGCCTTGCAGCCACCCAACTTCCCAAGTGGAACGTGTTTGAACCCACAAGCAGGACAGCAGCTGCAGATGAGAGGTTTGTGGGGCACTGTAGTACCGCTGTCGTACCAATTCTTTCAACAGGAATTTTTCCTCAACAGCTCTGTATTAACCTCTTAGGGGAAATAACTCGCTTGTCTGTTTAAATATAAGAGAATGAAATTCAATAAAAACTACTGAGCAAATGCAGTCTATTTCCTAAGTAAAATCTCTGAACTACTTCATGATGGTAATTAGAGTGGATGTTTTCCTTGGGAAAGAAAAAATGCGAGTAAGACAGTAAGAATAATTATTTCATATGCAAAAAGTGGCTGTAATTTCAGTGATTTCATGTGAATGATTTCTATTTATCCAGAAAAAGCGGAGAACAAGGCTTGATTTTACCTCTGGCCTATGAAGAGTAAATAGGGAGGCTGATACCGCTTTAACTATCTTCAGGCAGGCTCTAGGAATGGGGTGAGTTGAGGGTGTTCCCCCCACCCTGGATGTTTCCGTGGTATTTACAATAAAGCTGGGAGTTTTACTGACTATTCTCCTCTTCAAGCATTGACTTTATGTTTCCCTGCAGTTTTGGTGTCTCTGGTGCAGCTGTTTGTCTCTGAGCAGCGCAGGGCAGGGAGGTGATGCTGGATGGCATCTGTGCTCCCCCGTCTTTGATGGGGTGGGGAATGATCATCCAATTTCTCACATCAGAGTTTAAAGGGGTATCTGTAATTAATGGGGCAGATTCCTCGATCCTGTTCTTGCCACTTTACACAGGAGTAAATTTCCTTGAGTAATAGATGGTTAGATAAGGCCGTTATTTGTACTTCACTTTTATGCCACACAAAAGATTTTTTTAGGTCATTTTCAGTTGGCATTCATCCCTGCCCTCTTTCAGTGGAGCCGTGAAGCTGCACTAGCACTGGGGTATGTTGGATCTGGCATGGGTACATCCTGTTGGGAAGGGGAGGCAGGCAAAGCCAAAACAGCATTAAGGGCACACCTCAGGATGGCTCTTGCTGCCAGCCTGACACACTGGGGCACACGATGAAAATGTCTCTGCAGAGGGGGAGGCTGGACTGGGAGGGGAGGCTGGCTTGTCCCCAGCTCCCATCTCACAGGGACCAACCTCTAGCCTCTGCCTCTGCTCATCCCCAGGTTCTCCAGCACCCCACAAGCTGGAGGAGTGAGGTGCCTGTGTCCTTGTCACTTGAAACACAGTCCTTGAAACATAGATCTGAGGCAACCCATGACACTTCCGACCACAGCCTGGTGGTTGCCTCATGCTGCCAAGTCTTTTTAATTTGTTATCCACCTATGTGCATATAAGTGTGCAGACAAACTGTACCACTCTGAGTCTGGTCAAGAACTATTGAACTGAATTTATATTTCTTCTGTAGCTGCTGACTTTCAGTGGTTTTTTTTCTAAGTGTGTCCCTTAGAAGTATCAGAAGATGAGTCTTTGGAAACCAAGTGTTTTCTGATCTGAAATTCTAAGTCTCCAAATGTTGTGTGAGGAGGGAGAGATGGTGAGTGGAGGCAGATAAATTCTTTCCACTGCTGGAACCATGGGATAAAACCAAACATGTTTCTGCACGTTTTTCATCAGATATCAAAACAGCACTAATTCACCAGAGTAGTAAGGGCTCCACCAGAGCTGCTGTGGACTTCTCAAACCATTGTCTAGACAGACAAAACCTGCTATGAGACAAGTCCAGTTGAAAACTTCTCCCAGTAAAACCAGTTGTGTTTGTGATGTTGAAGGCTCAATATACCCCAAAACCCTTAGGGAAACTATGGAAAGTTTATTGATTGCAAACCAAGGGACAATCATCCTTATGCTAAGTCAACAAAAGTGTTCAGCTGTCCTGGTGAGGAGGATGTCAGGACAATCAGAGAGCAAGACAGACTGCACAGTCTGGGACTGACTGAACACACTGGAGAGTCTTTGCTATGGCTGCTCCCTGCAAGGAGTGAGGATCAGTGAGAAACACCTGCATTATCCCTGGAATATTTTCACTGGATATATGCAAATAACAGCTGCTCTACCAATTATTATACAATGACTAGACACAAGAAAAAGCCCTCTAATTTTGGAAGCTTAAGCTCTGCTTTTTTACCTGAAGACCACACCAGGCCTAACCCTAGAGGGGCTCACGTGGAGGACACTGCCCAGTCCAGGCAGAGTGGGATCCCTGGAGTTGTCCTTCTACAACTCAGATCTTACACCTCCACTGAGAGGGGGACACTCAGCCGTGACCAAGGACTGTGTTAAGTTTTGCCCTCCATCATCTAGAAGCCATCCCATCCCTTGGGCGTTCAGGACTGGAGACCAAGAGAAAGGTTATTCCCATTCACACATGGCAGAAAACATCTGGCAAAAGGTAAGCCAGAGAGAACCAAAAGGATAAAAACCCACATGGAAACGGAATAAAAGTGAAAGAAAACCAGTGATAATGGACACAGTAAGTAATGGCTCCCTGTGGCCAATATATTACATCAAAGAAAAATCAGCATGAGGGTAGGCCCCGAGACTCAAAAATTAAATCAGAGAGTCAAGAAATAATTAATATAATTTTTGCCCTTTTTTTTGAGGGATAACATGTATTCCTTTAAAATCATACTTTCTAATCCATTTCCCAGGTTTAATATTATAATTTGGGTTCCATCACAAAATCACACTTTCCTATTAAGTGAAATGTGAAAAGGATACCTCTATAGTGAATTTGGGAGGTGTAAGGAGGTTCTGATTTTGTGCATTTTGCAAGTGCAGATGCCTGGGAGGGCAGAACAAAGTGACAGAGCTGCCTGCCAGCCAGGAGAGCCTCTTTCAGAAAAGCTCCGAAGTAGATTTCTACCAGCAATTTTGCACAGTATGAAATCTCCTACCTTCACAGCACGTGGCTGGGCTTGTGGCTTTCACAGACCTCTGTTGGAGAAGCCCCATGACTCAGAACTGGGACAAAAACCCCCACATTTCATTAAAGAAATGGGAGGGCTTAGCAGCAGTGGTGCCAGTTACATCTCCAAAATGAGAGCCGTGCCCTGCAAGGCGGGAGGTGCTGGCACACACACCTCACTGCTGTCCTAAAAAGTGGCCCATTTTGTCTGCCATCACCTGCTCCTGGGTCCCACGGTGTCCTCTGTGGTCAGCCCATCACCTTTGGTCTCTGGCTTAGCTGTGGCTAATTCTGCACATTTCTTAATGCTGCCTAAATTCCCAGGGAGATATCCATGGAAAAGAAGAGAAGGAGGTGGATGTCCTTATCCTACAGGACAAAGCTGACTCTGAGCTGTGCTTTTCAGAGAAACCTTACTAAAAACGTACGAAAAGCACTCCAAGGAGGACTGGCTACCAGCATCCTTCAATCCAAATCTGTGCTCCACCAAATGATCAAAGCAAACTCTTCTTTCCAGGCAAGATGACCTCATCTCTGACTTCCTTCTTGTATCAGGAAATACAAAGGTATTTTGCTGATGTGGAAATTTGAAAATGGTTTTATTTATTAATTGTATTCTGTGTGTCTGGCAGAAATCCCAGCAACTGGGGTTATTAAAAACTTTAAGTGCAAGACGGGTGAACAAAGGAGAAATTCTACGGTGTCAGTTGTCTGTAAGAACATTTTTATGAGTTTATTCTCACTGCCAGTCTGCTGGAGAGAAGGGAGGAACTGAGAGCCAGGCAGCTAGGCCATTTTATGATCTAAAAATTGCATCTCGGTAGTAAACAAAGACAAGCCAAGGCCTGTTCCCCATCCCTGAGGGCGAGCAGCTGACTTCTCTTCCCCCAGGCACGATGGCTTTGTGGCTGCTCTCCCCAGCCAGGGCTGTTCCCTGAATGGCGAGGCACCAGCTGGGATGGGGTGGCCAGGGAATGTGCTAACCAAGACAGGGGAGGGACACTCATGGTGTTTGTTTTCATGCCTCAGTTTCTAGAGGAGGCCACCGGCCTGTGTTTTCCAACAGAGATTCTTCAGCAGGCACTTTGCCCTTGCTGAACCTCCCAGGAATGGAACGGAACGACATCCAAATGTAGGAGATGAGAACTACAGGAGGGGAGAAGGGAGATGGAAGTCCTCCTGGAAGAAACATCTGTACAGAAGAGTTGTAACACAGGGAGCATGAGAGTGCTCTTAATTGTGCAATTTAAATCAATAAATCTGTGTGAGGGGGGCCAGAAAAAGAAGGGAACTCACGCTGGGGAGGAGGCTACAAACAGAGGAAAAGGGGCATAAACTGCAAGTAGAGCTCCTTGAAAACCTTCCATCCCCAAAGATTTTGGAACTTTCCATGAGAATTCAGCACAGAAAACATGAAGTATATTTCAATCTAAATGTTAAGGTCAGTTGGCATGTACCCTTTTCATGAGAAAATATGACTATGACCTATAGATGGCAAAGCTTGGTCAAAACATAAAACCCCTTTTGCACTGAATTAATTATAAGAATTTTAAACAGCTTCAGGACAGAGTCTTGGAATTTCCTCATGTATTGGGAAGGGTGAAGTCAAGATATACAATGAGATGGAGCTCAGAGAAAATGTCATGGAAAGCAGAAATCCAAAGCAATGTGGAAAGAGGAGGAGGTTTGCTCCAAGGGTGAGACTAGGAAGATTACAGCAGAGATATGGGGCAAGGTGAAAAAGGGAATTATAATCACCTCGCCTGTGGACACAGGCTGAGAGAGTTAAGGGACTTCAGTCTGGAGAAGAGAAGGCTCTGTGGAGACCTTAGAGCCCCTTCCAGTGCCTAAAGGGGCTACAAGAGAACTGGAGAGGGACTTTGGACAAGGGCATGGAGTGATAGAACAAGGGACAAAGGCTTTAAAGTGAAAAATTAGAGATTTAGATGAGATATAAGAAAGAAATTTTACACTGTGAGGGTAGTGAGACACTCGAAGAGGTTTCCCAGAGAAGTTGTGACTGTTCCATCCCTTGAAGAATTCAAGGCCAAGTTGGAAGGGCCTGGGAGCAACATGGTGTAGTGAAGATGTCCCTGCCCATGGCAGAGGGGTTGGAATGAGATGATTGTTAAGGTCCCTTCTAACATAGACCATTTGATTCTACAATAATGAAGGCCAGAACTGACCAAAATGGAAGAAAATACATTTTAAGTAGAAGAAAATTAAAGGAAGGGCAGATTTGGTTCATATTCAGTTACAACTAATTTGAACAAGACACTGGCTAAGGATGACCCAAACAAAACAAGAAAAAGAAAAATTAACACATGAATTTGGAGCCAAGGAAATAGAACAAAAGGGACTTAA
Source organism: Dryoscopus gambensis (assembly GCA_013389985.1). Classification (NCBI taxonomy): domain Eukaryota; kingdom Metazoa; phylum Chordata; class Aves; order Passeriformes; family Malaconotidae; genus Dryoscopus; species Dryoscopus gambensis. Next base: position 186,579 of record WEIT01027556.1, read on the forward strand.
ACAGCAGCAAAGAAATAAAGATTAGAAGAGGGATGAAAAATCAACAGGTTTGATTCTCCTTTCCTTTGAATTTTTTTCAGTAATACAAAATTGATGGAGTAGATCTGTATCTGTTGGAGATTCTCTTCAGCAAGTGTGGGTCAGTGGGTTTATTGAATTTAGAGAAGTTTAACAAAGTAAGACTCAGACAAGTGGACTTTCAGAAAGAGGAAGGAATGTGGAATGGTAGCAGGAGACCAAAGGCAGGACCCCTTTGACTGCAGGAATTTCTCACTGTTCAGTAAGACCTAAAAAGGCTGGAAATTGGTATCTAATCCTGTGTACTACATTTATTTTCCAAATGCATTATTCAGCATTTTTCATTGGGAAGCCACAGACCATGTTACAACATATGTGCTGGGTGGAGAAATCCAGATATGAATGTGCACTCTACATGAAAAAGATAAGTTCCAGCGTCTCTTAAATATCATACACCTGCTGAGAAGGTTAAGTCTGTCATGACTCACTGGTTGTTCCACATATTCTTTTTAACAAGATATTTCTAGAGGCAACTGTTAGAATGAACAACTCACTGCTTAGTTTTGGTGAAGAAAAATATTTGTAACAGGTTTTTTTTTAAAAAAAACAAAATTATTAGATGCTTAGCAGTAGTGAATAATGTATTAAATTTGTACCACCTGGTCTATTTTAGCATTAAAACCTTGCCTTTCCGTCAGCACATGCTAGGAATAATTCTGTTGTCATTACCCTTTCAATGACATCCAGACAACTCGCACTGTGACATTAATAAAAAGAGACACATTTAGTTGTACCTACCTTTGCACACTCTTGCCCAATTAAATTTGACTCAGTGCCTTCTAGATTTTTAATAACTACCCAGCTATTAGCAAGAACTTAACCACTGAAACCCCTGCTTACACTGTTAACCAAGGACAAGTAGTATAAAAAATGGGCAGTTTTACCCTACTGATGCCTACTACATCAACAGGGCTGCAGTTTTCAAAATAATAACTTAGGTCCACTTTGACCCCCTGGAATACAGCCAAATGCCAACAAAGAATCCACTAGAATCTTCAAAAATAAACATGTATGCGAACATAAAACATACATTTGGTATATCTGATTCAAAATATTTCATCTTGTCAGTAGTTCATATAATGGAGTAAGACAATATTTTTAGAGAAATGTCTTTGATTTGGAAACACAGCTAGAACAAAAGGCATAAGGATGGTTTCTAAGGGGTTGAGTTGATTGAATCAATGTATTACCATTTTTCTTCCCTCATATTTCCAAAGCGCTTCACATCCATGAGGGTTAATGGGAGATAGTTTTGTATTCCCTTATATACATGCCTATGGAAGAGCACTAGCATTATTAACAGATTTTATTTCTCTCTGATATATCCCAGTGACTCATTTATAGATCGAGAAGCAATATTTATAATTCTACCGATGAAAATCTGCACCAAATGCCAAAATCTGTCACGGTCCACTAATGAATCTGCTTTGGATTATTGCTTTGGGAATTCCTTATGTCACAAATAAATTAAAAAAACCCAAGTCGTAGTCCACTTCTTGTTTTCAGCCTCCTTTGAGCTGCATCAGAAGGAAAAGCTCACTCCTCTTCTGTATGCCAACTTTGACTGGAATCTGAGCTATTTGTATTTTTAAAAATCTACCTTTCTGTGGATGAATATTACAGGGAAAATATTGGCAGATTTTAGTATGTATTCAACATGAACACCATGTAATACCTTGAAAACAGGAACTGAGCACACTTGTCCCCTAACACAAGACGCAAGCTCAGATTTAGTCACCAAGTGCTGAGACTCAACTCTTCAGAAGAAACAACTGAGCCTGTAGCAGGATACAGACTCTCATGAATCTGAAGTGACAGAAAGAAGGAGATTACATTTTAGGAGTAGGTTTTGAAAGTAGTCAGTTCTTCCATCTATTTTCAGGTGCATTCCCCTCACATATCTTGGGTGAAGCAGCCCTAAAACTCCCAGATTTGAATAGACTCCACTCAATCTACCATAGAATTGCATTTTTGAAACCCAGCAGCTCATCATAAATAGAATGAAGTTAATCTCCCCAGACTATTTAGCACCAGCATCTGGCGTTACATGGGGGCGGAATATATCTTCCCAATAAAATAAATCATAGCTACTTATGTGGGCACTGATAAATCATACAGCTTTTAAAGCCTGGAGTGTCAGGCAAAAACTTTGTATTTAAAGTAACCCAGAGGAGGATGGAGGCTTTCCATCTCTACTAGGAGCCATCAGAAGCAACTGGACTGATTGATGATTGGTGTCAGGATTTATTTTTTTGAAGCATCAGATGATGCCATCTGTTTCTGGTGAACTTTTCTTTACCCCCAAGGATGTTCAATACTTAAGTAGATAGAGCCAGATGTTTGCCCAAAAGCATTGACTACCTGAGTGCTCTGCTTCACAGGCACTTCTCAAGAAAGGATGGATAATGGGGAATACAAATAGCCAAAATTGCTTTGGGACACATGGACTGTTCAGGTAGCTGGCAGGGAAATTACGAAGGGAGAAGCTGGGGAATGTGCTGAGGTTTAGCTGCCTCCCTCTGAGGTTTGAGCTCTCCAGTATCACACCAAATGTTCCTGCTGCCAGCCATAAGCACAAATGAGTAGAAGCAAGGACGGTGACATGCTGACAGTTGTTCTGACACTACTTTCTTTGTGTCCCCAGTTGTGCTTATTCATGGATTCCGGGCTGCTCTTCTGCAAAGCCGCATGTGAGTCGGGAGAGGAAACTCGCCTCCCTTACGTAAGTGTCCAAGCTGATGAGACAGACTCAAATGACACTTCCACTTCTCGCTAATGATCCCCTGGGCTCCCCGGCTTCTTCTGGACCCTCAAACTCCCCAGACCTTGTTGCCAGTATTTCCCAGCTCTCATTATGGCTCCTGCAGCTTTCTGATCAATCCTCCTCCTCCCCGGTGCCCCACGCGCCCTCCGCTCTCCGCTCTGCAGATTTTGTCTGTCCTGACGATGACTGTTCTTGACATGCTTATTCTTGCCTGTTTATCTGCTGGCCCTCTCAGCTGATGTAACCAAAACACAAATGCATATTTCCAGAATGTTGGGAGCCGCTGAAAGAGCAGATGAGGTGAACAGCAGCATCCAGGACACGAGCATTGGGGTGCAGAGACAGAGGAGGGAAGGGAGTGTTCATGTAAGACTTGGGACAACCTGAACTCTCTTCAAATCACCTATGGCTTCCCTGCTCTTTGCAAAAACCTGCTTTTCCACAGGTTTCATGTAGTTGCATCTTATCCTCTCTTCCTTCCAATGTGCAAGAACTGCAACTGATGGATCCCAAGGAGAGTATGTGCTTAGAGGTAGAAGTACAACATATAAAGCTTGAGGACACTGCAGATATCTACCGCGGTTTGAAAATTAAAAAGCTAAACCCCAAAATGTTGTAATTTGGGCTGTCATACCTTCTTCCCAAACCTGCTTTAATTTCCAGAAAGCAGATCTAACATGGTTAGATTTGCAATTAGAAGGTACACAATATTTTAAAATTCCACTTCATTTTTATTAATTATTAGATGCAATACAAATACTACATTTCCCTCCAAGGAGATTAACCTTTATTCACACTGTGGATGTCTTCAGTGGCCCCCATGAGTAAGCCATGTTTGTCATTAAATGCAAAAATAATTACTTGATTCAGGACAGCAAGTCTCGCTGCAATCCTTGAGTTAAGCATTTCTCTAGGGATAGACAGTAAAAGCCACAAAAATGGGGCTTTGGTACTCTAGATTTGTACATAATTTGAAAAGAAAACAAGGAGATAGCTGGAAAAGTGCTATCATGTCATCAGAGTTCCATTTTCTTTCATTTTTTTGACATAGGCAATCTGAATTAAAGAGGCCTTGTACTTTTTGGAGTAAAAGAATCACCCTTTAAAAAGTTTTATGATCTTGAAACTCCCTGGTTTAATTCTTCCTGTCTTTTAAAAGTGTTGGGGTTTTGATGTATCTTCTCTCAGTGACAGCCCTATCATGTCAGGCAGAAATACAAATCTCCATCTGAAGACCACCTTTGACCATCCTACCTAATGTGCTTTGCTTGTCTGAGCTCTTGAAATGTAAAATTGTAATCCACTTTTACCTAGGCCTGTAAGATGCTATTTTGCTATAACTTCTGATTTTACCACAAAGGACAATGATAGTTCTCTGTACCCATTTCATTTAAACAAAGAGAAAATGTGACATACGCCTCTTTCAGGCCCAGTCATGATCTGCTGAGAAATTTGCAGTGATGGAGAAGTATCAGCATTGAGCGAGACAGGACTTTACGGATACTCCTACACTAATTAATTAAATGTGCTCAGGGATATTCTCTAGCACTGAGGGCAAATGCAAAAGATCATCTCAATCCATACTACTAAACTTCTTCACACTCTGCACTGACCACAATACTCCAGCTGGGATAGTCCCTTGCCTCCCACACAACCAGCCAGCTGATGGATTCCCACAGAGTGGGCTACCAGTTCTCCTCCACAGGTGGCCTCATAGACTCACTCTTAATGTTGCTCAATTAGAGATTGTGTTGCTCAATTAGTGACACTCGGTAATTAATTCTAGAAAATGCTTTATACAGAAGCAAAGCCCCCGTGCTGAAGACCATGCAATCCAAATATCAGCCCTGTCTCACACATTTATGCACTACATATTACAGCTGCCTCTTTTGTACTTTTTGTTCTGTTTTCTTGACTCTAAACATTGAACTAAAGGCAACTTTAGCAAACAAAGAAAGGATTAGATAGACACATGGGACCCAATGACTCCCTATGTTGCTTAGGGTCTGTTATTTAGGAAAGTGATTCAGGGCAGGAAATTGCTGTGAATTTCTTCTCATAGATTAAGCTTCACATAAAGCTGTAGTCATTTCTCTTCCCCACCCAAACAATCCTCCCAGTCGCAAATCTCTCTCTTGCACATCTGTCAGGCCAGGATCTGTGCTAAATGACCCTTCATTCCTCTTGCCTTTCTCCTCCTTCTAGGACATTATTCCCATCCAGGTTGCATTGGTGGTGCTCAGGGAAACGTTCTCACAGTCAGGAGGGAGACTCTGGTAAAAGAACAGGATGAAGTGGAAGCTCTAAGAAGTTCTGCCTTGCTCCCATTCATAGAATCATGTCCTGGTTTGGGTTGGAAGAAACCTTAAAAGATCACCTAATTTCAACCCCCCTGCTGCGGGCAGAGAACCTTCCACTAGACCAGGTTGCTCAAAACACTGTAGCTTGATTTCTTTCTTGCCCTGCTGCAGAATTCTGTCAGAACAGCTCTGGTAACACATTTAATCAACAGACTTTGGTTGTTCAAGAGGGAAATGGTGATGAATGACTCCTACTGAGGTTCTCTTGGTGTCTGAGCAGTTTGAGAATCCACTGATTTTAACCTGATGGACATTTAGCAGGACTTTCCCAGAACGTCTCTTCAAGGATCTGTGCTACATGGACTTGTAGGAAAGGCATGTAGGGAGGCACAAACCTCTTCCATCAAAGAACATGACATTTCCATATTTCTGCCTCTCTCATGGGCCAAATCATAACAGAAAAAATATCCATTCTGGCTTCCTGAGATGTGGAAGCAGAATAGAAAGACAGGTTTCAGGCGCATTTGACTTTTTCAGAGAAAAGTTTCCACTGAGTTTACCAAAGGAGATCACTTCAAATCTCATCCAAACCCTGCTGAGCAGCTCTGCTGCCAGGCACTGTAATTACCATAGGGAAACACAGGACCAGAAGGTCCTCTTGGGTCACCATATCAAGCCACATGGGGATTTCTACAGCGGAGTTTGCCTCCTAGGACTGCAGGGACAGAAATAGGTAATTTTTGGGGCTACTTAGTCCGATATATTTAGGTTTTTTGGGTGGTAAGATATTTTATGACTTCACAGACTCCATTAACCAGCTCTGACTATAAAGGCACCTCCATGTAATTATTTCAGATGTAGATGTTCACAGTGACTGATATATATGCTCTCAAACATTTTCTGTTGGTAAGCTACTTGATCATAACATAAATATTTAAACAGGGCTGAGTGCATGACCTTACACTTTGTATTTCATAATTCCATGCATCATGCATTAATTCAATAATGGTTATGCAATCCTGCCTACAGGATAGTCTGATACCCTAGAAATTGCTGGTGCCTTCTACCTTTGTGCTCTCAGAAAATGTCATCAATATATTTTCCTGAGTGAATGGACAGCAGGAAAAAAAAAAAAGGATAGGACTGATCCTAAAGGAGGAATTCCATCCTTATATTTTCTTTTTAAGGAAAATTCTTAAGATGTCCCTTTCCTGGTTATAAACCCCACATCTTGACATGCTTGTGACTCCAGTAATACAGGATCCCCCATGGAAACGCAGCAGTGATTTACCAGCTTGTGGTGGATTGGGGAACGGGGGAGGATGTGCCGTGGATGTTCTGGGATGTGTGAATGGGACAGAGGTGAGACAACAGCAGTCCAGAACTCAGCCCTTAATGCGAGTTAATGCACTGCAGCTCTGTGGATTTAACACTGAGTGATGCTTTTTGGGTCACACACAGCCCAGCAGGAGCAGGAGCAAAGACAGCGAGCGCATTTCTGCGGCACGTCGGGCTGTCCTTCCCTTGGTGGCACTTCAGCAGAAGCTGGCAGGAATCATGCTTCATCCTGGTGGCCACCAGAGGATAAAAGGGTTGCTTGGCCAGCGTGCGTCACGCACACCCAGCAAGGTTGGGAGGTTGTTCTGTCTGTGATGGAAGTGTCACTTTTATTCATGCACGTTGTTAGCGCCCAGCACACACAACTGTCCCGAGAAGTGGCTGGTGTCACATCGACTCTCGCACCAGCTGACCTGCCAGAGCAGGGGGCACTGGGACCTGCCTCATGACCCTAATTCTCCTACATCATCTTAATAATTCCTGTCTCAGTGATTTTCCTTGTTCACCTCAGTAACATAAATATACATAAAAAATACGTTAAGCCCTTCTGAAAACTTAACAAAAAGCATAATTATTCACTTAGCTATTTCAGAAGCTCTCGCTTACAAATGAAGGAGAAACTCTTATGATCTGTCTGGTTTGGCTTTACCTTCTGAAGCAGCCTCAGGGACTCTAAAATGTCATCTGACAATAGCAGCACAGTTTTATTGTGCGAAAGGCAGTTACACAGCACATAGTTTTCCAACTATATTGTAAAGTTTAGTTCCTTGAAGATGACTCACACATCAGCTGACCAGCCTTAAATATAGTTTTGTGTGGCATTGCACACAAATTGTCCAAGACATTTTCAGGATATATGAATACAACCCAAAGACTAAAGATATACTAAAATTCCTTTCAACAACTGGACTGCTCTATAACACGATGTTGCCCAGGGCGCTTACTAACTTTTCTGGCTTTTCTTCCAGCATTCCTTTGAATTTATGTTAGTGAGGCTGGATGAGACCTGCAAACTGAATCACTGAACATCCCACAGAACTGCAGCGGTTGTAACACTTTCAACACCAGTTTGCAGACTTTACAGGAGTTCAAGAGCAGGAGCTGCTCCGTAATCCTCAGCCTTGCAGTTGGGAAAGTGACCACAGACACCACCATACGTCCTGGCAGATGTGACAGATAAAAGTATTTAATTTAGATGCACGTGCAGATATGCTACACCAGAAAAAATGCTGTAAGATTTCCTCCATGCCTCCAGAGACTACGGAAGCATTTAGAGTCCAAATAAGATACAACCTCAGGATAATATTCTTTATCAGAAGCGACTCTTGAAACTCAGAGGAGGAACAAAGATCTCAGCAAGTTAAAAGAGAAACTTTGCTGGCACAGATGGCAGTGGAGTTACAGGTAAAAATTTTCGCACATGAGTATTCTTATTTGAAAGGGCTCATGGTGCTTTTTAGCTACCAGAACTTTTGGGTCTGATGATGCTATGCAAGTAAGTAAGTTGGTGAGTTCAATCCGCCCTTACTGATGAAAGCAACAATTTTGCTGATGCCAGAGGAGTAAGATGATCTCCTGTCTACCTGATAATCGACATCATGAAATCTCCATGTTGGCACTGGATGAGTCTCACGATTCAGAATCTGTTTTTCTTTTCACCAACTTTATCATCCATAAATTCCTTTTTTTTTGTTGTTTTTCTATGAGTGACCCAAACACAAGAATCATTCCTATTTATCTGACTTTGCCACAGCCTTACAGAACTGTACCCTGAAAAGAGTAAAGCTAGCACTTTTGCTTTCAGCTGACCAATAACTTCAGCTTATCCATGCTGACAGAGTTTTTCAATATCTGGTTTTACATCTGGGACAGTCTTTTTTTTGAGCACTGAAGGTTAAATATATGTAGATAATGTTAATGCAGTCTCTGCTGAGCCAGATTTCATATTTAACAGAACTTATGCACACTGATGAGTGTTAATATCTAAGGGGATCAGATGTTGTTAATTCACATCTTTTAATAATCCATGAATATTTCAAATGTTAACATTTTCCCCGGAATTTAACACATGTTATTTCCAGCTTTCATCATCATACACGGAACACATTACTTAATGGCAGGGGGAGATTAACTTTCTAGATCTCAGACTAAACTCTCCCAAAAGATATAATAAATAATTATCTTTTTCTAAATAAAGAAAGTAATATTTTGCCCTAACTCCTCTAATCAAATTTAATTCCAAGGAAAATTTATAGAAATGGTAAGTCATAGAAAAACCCGTAAATAATTTCCCACTGAGTAATCACAGTTTAATCTTTTGACTTTTATTTAAAAAAACCCTAAAAAATATGATTTGCTCTTGCAATCAACATTTTCAGTGTGAAAATAACTGTTAAAACATAAGTTAATGTAAACAAAACAACACACTTTGCTTTTCTACAAGCTCTTTCAAGACCTTTTCTACCCCAGCAGCCAAGAACCAAAACATTGGGTACTTAAAAGGGAAAAAAGCACTAAAAGCAATCGGTACCAAAACCCAACATTTTTTTTATAGCAGCATCTACTATTAAACAACACACTACATAAACAGTAAGGCCATTAGAGCTACAATGTCAAAGATGCTCTGTAAGCTGAACAGGCAAAACATTCCCACAATGACTGAAAGCCAGCAAAGCGCTCCTTAAGATGTCAACAGGGAAATATAATTCAGTCTTAATAGGTTCAGAGCTTATGTAAGCCATGCTTATGGGATAGTGTATTAAAAAAGCAGCAAGTGAGCCAGTGACATTACTGTAAACAAAACCTGCAGCTTCCTAAAACAGGCAGGCTAAAGACATTCTAAACTCTGCTCAAAGGCACCGTGCTATGGTGAGGTCCGTGTGTCTGGGCCAGAAGTGAAGGGAAATATAAATATGTCCCAAAACAGGGACAGTTGAGGTGATATTCACACCTGTATAGAAAAGAGATCAGGAACGCCTTCAGCCCCACCAATGGCCTAAGAAATAAAATCATTATGATCAACCTATGTGCCTTTCTTCTAGTAAAACATCTGCTCTTCTGAAAAAAAACCTGCAAGCCCTCATTCCCAACTAGCAATGCAGTTTTGTATTTGGGATGGGTGCAAATTTCTCTTGGTGACAACTTGGTTCATCGAATTAAAACCATGGAGCAATGGGAGATTTGCCATTTCTGGATTAAAAAACGGTACATTTGCACACACCCACCAGGAAAGGAAGAAAAGGAAAACCATCTTGAGAACTCACCACCAGGTTTCCTATCACCATGACCAACAAGAAGACGAGAAGGCACAGTGGCTGCCCAGCTACTTCCATACAGTCCCACATGGTCTCGATCCACTCGCCACACAAAATTCGGAAGATGATGAGGAACGAGTGGAAGAAGTCATTCATGTGCCACCGTGGCAAATTGCCAGTTGTGCTTATCTTCTTCACATTGTCCAAGTAGCTTTTCCCAAAAAGCTGCATTCCCACCACGGCAAAAATGAAGACGATGATGGCCAGCACAAGAGTGAGGTTACCGAGGGCACCCACTGAGTTACCAATGATTTTAATGAGCGTATTTAAGGTCGGCCAGGACTTCGCCAACTTGAAGACTCGCAGCTGTGAACAGAACATAAACAACAGTGTCAGCTCACAGAAGCAACAGCCATTTCAGCCAATGAATTATTAAAGTGAGTAAAACGTGAAAGATGTTAAATGCCACAGTGTGTGTGGTACAAGGTGATTTTAGCCATACTTCCTGTTAACCTCATTACTTCTTTTAATAAAACATCAGTTGGGCTTCTCGGATGAGAATTAAGTTTTCCAGAGCTATGCTCTGCCTGGTTGGATAGACATGGTTTTAATGACACATTCCCTCCACTGGTGGGGAAAGGATGGAAGGATGAAATCTATTTCTTTGTATTTTCTTTTCTGTTGCTTTTGCTCCTCAAAAGAAACAGCCTGGCAGGCATCTGGAGGGAGGGGTTTCAGGTTTGGTCCTACAAAGAGAGAAGGAATTCCTCTGTGCTTCAGAGCAAACCTCAGTCAGATGCTATTAGCTGTTAGCTCCCAGGGTGAAAATCACCTCTGTGGCGAGGATCACGCAGTCTGTGCACAACCCACGGCCCACTTAAGACCTATTTTAAGGATGTAAATGGTGCCCAGCCCTTGTGCTGTGTTTTCAGCTGAAGGTTTAATTTAAGCCCTATTGAAGCAGGATTGCTCCAAAAACTGAAGGGAGGCACTTCGGACAGTGATGAAAAATTTACAATTTTGAGCAATGCAGTGAATTAAAAAACAAAGAAGAAATTATTTTCTTCTGGTAAATGTAACCATAAGGGCTTATTTTCCTGATCTGTAAAATAGTGAAGCTATATCATGGCCAGAATGATTAGCATGGACATCCTGGTACATGAAGTGCAACACAAATGTCAAGCTGGCAAGGAAAGTACTTTTCTGTTCCAGCATGTTGCCAGTCTCTCATTAATAGAACACCACTATCCCCTGCTTAACAAAGGGGCTGACAGCTAAGGAGTTCCCGTGAAAGACAGATGCTATGTTGTGCTGATCAGTTCTAGAAAAAAAAAATCTCTCTGTGAATAATTCAAAGACATTTTCTTTTGACAACATCTGAAAGAACAGTGGCGTGTTTATAACATAATTTAGGAATAACAGCTCCTAAAACAACAAGTTATCAGCTCTTGCATTTCTTGGGCTATCAATTTTCTACTGTCTATGCTAACAGGTGTACAGGTATAAGATGGCAGATCTTTATTACAAATTGGAATTCAAATATTTTAAGTGTGCTACAAGTACCTGGCACAGCTAGAAGGAATCAAATTATGTTCTCATTTACCCTGATGCAAATCTGGAACAATTCCATTTATCCCACAGCCTGTAATTAGTGTGACGTACTGTTCACCCGTTTGCAGCAATTATAGGCAGATGCGTTTTAAAGAAAATATGTTGCATTCTTGTCAGAGTTTATATGTAATAAAAGAAGATTGTTAAGAACAGAAAAAGACCATTACCAGTCGAAAGGAGCGTAAAACAGACAGGTTTCCCATGCTGGACAAACCCAGTTCCATCAAGCTTAGAATAACAATTATGCTGTCGAAAATATTCCAGCCCTGCTGGAAATAGTAGTAGGGGTCAAGGGCAATTACTTTGAAGATCATTTCTGCTGTAAAAATCCCAGTGAAGACCTGCAGAAAGAAAATATGAAGTCAACCTAATCTTTTAAGCACAACTCCTTGCTTGTGGAGTTTCCAGTCACTCAGGCGAACCCAGCAGAAAGCCAAACACATTTTACAAGCAAATGCTTGGGGTTTTTTGTGGCTGACTCTTTATCACTATCACAATTTTGTCTAGTCTTTTCACAATAATATCTGATACTGCTGTAAACTTATAATGACATCTAACTTCGGGATCTGGATTGGAACATACATTCCCATCTCCTTCCATCATCTGAATAATCACAGTGGCAAAAAAAAAAAGAGTAAAAAAAAAAAGTGTAAAGGTGCCTTTTTTAAAGGTTAAATCTATTTGTTTCAGTGGAGAAAGCTAAGTGAATGGAGAGTGCATGTTAAGGGCTATTTGGGCTGCAGTGTATCTGCTGTATTATCCCTTTTTATTTTGTTCTTATTATCAATAGAAGGGCAATGCACGCCTCCAGTTATTCTGAGGTTATTGCTGGCAGCAAAGATGATTAGAAACTCTAATTTGAGTCTTGGTCTTTTTTTTTTATTTTTACAAATAGACACAGCAATTTTCTTCTCATTGCATCTTGGGAACACATTGGTTATTTATGACCCAGTTCAAATGTCATATGGTGGAGGTTCTAATTGGAACATTTTTCTTTAAAATAACATATAAATATTACCTATGAGGCAGAGGGAGCAGGGAAAGGAAGGCTGCTGACAGCAAATTCAGTTTTAATAGATTCCTGTAAAGTATCCCAGAGAATCAGATTTTGTCCTTTTGTACGCCCTGCTTAAGTAACATTTTAAATGCATAGTGCAATGCTACAGTCAACTTAAAATGACAAAATGTGGGCACCGAGTTTGTCAGACACTGTTTTATTTTCATTTCACATCCTAGTACAAGCTGCCCAGAGCTTTGTGTTTCTGGAAAATTCTGAAATTTCTGAAACAGAAATAGATATATTTGCAGAAATTGATAATTTATGTAAAATTAAAGTACATGGTTTTCTGTGAAACAATCAACATTAATGCACTTTGTTGGTCAAAATAGAGGGGGGAATCCAGAGGTCATGAACAACTAATACACAGTCAAGGAGAAATGTTTTCCTGCCAAGAAGCTGAATATTTGCAAGATTAGCCCAGCAAAACTGATCAACTCTGAGCAACAGAGATGAGGCACCCAATAAGATGTGTAAAGGAAAGGTTAAGATGATAAAATTATGATAAAAAGGAACAAAAATAAATTATCATAGTTTGAATTTGAGCAGTGTTTGGCTTTTCTCTGTAATGCTTCAGGAATTAATTATTCCAAGTGGCCATTTTACACAATTCCTTATGGAAAATACCTTCTGTTTCTCCTCAGGAAAATGATATCTTGGATTGCAGCAATACCTGGGGATGTAACGACTTTCCATCACCACCTCATACCAAGAATACAAGAAACAACCTGTCTCATATTTCTCATTAGCAAAGAACTTCTGAGTCACAGAGGTTAGAGATACCAAAGATTCCCACCGCAATGCTCGCATTTTTCCTGGGACAGAGAACAAGACAAAACTGGATGTCTGTGAAATTGTATCCAGGGGACTGCCTTAAAAACGACGAGACCACGCTGCACACATTATGCAACCTTCTTGCTGAGAAAATGACTCAGGAGGATCACTTTCTTTGCCTGAATCATTTTAATCAATAGCCTTCTGAGAAGGAAATGTCACAGCAAGATAGCAAAATGTCTGAGCCTTCCTGAAGGCATCAGGAGTCGTGTATGTGTGTGCCAGCCACAAATTCCACACGGCACCTGGTCCTCTGTGCCTGCACAAGGGGCTGGGTGTTTCGTGTGATAAAGGCTGGAAAGAAAACAAGTAGCTTAACATCCCACTGGTGCTAAATACAGCACTGCTGATGTGGAGCACTTTGTCTTAAAAAAAACCCTTTTACCTGTCGTTTCAGCCATTTAGGCTTTAATGTTGCATAATGGTACCTCAGCTTCTAAAGGAAAACAGAAATTGAGGGAATCTTGCTCTCCACACTCATTTTTTAAGTGGTGGCACTGTGTGGGCAGATGAACTCTGTACACGTGCTCGGCTGGCCTTCTGATCACATCTGAAAATGTTGATTCCTCTAAGTGATGAACTAAAGGGGCCTGAAAGCAGCAGATGCTGAATGAAGTAGATGGACAATCACAGCGGGAGAGCCCCAGTGACTGGCAGATCCAGAGAAAGCAAATCTATATTCCATTTTCATTCTTTCATTTATCTCAGAAACATTTGCTCTGAGTAAAAAAAAAAAAAAAAGTCGAAGACCTGCCCTCTTTAATATTTCTCCTGTTTAATGCCAGCATAATCACTCAAAGAGGGTTAGATGTAACGGGAAGACAGCCAGCCAGCCAGCGTGGGGGCGGAGAGGGGGCTGGCAGTCTGCAGCTTAGGGGATGCAGTCACCTGGCAGCCTGCCCTGGAGCAGGGACTCCCTTCCCTTTCACAGGGAATTGCAAAAAATGTCAATTTTCATTACAAATGACTTTGCAAAATCTTCCACAAAATGGAGTTACCTTTCTCTGACCTGCTCTGCTCACAATTAATCCAGTTACGCGGGGGTTTAGTAAAGCTGGCGAGGGTGAGCTGGGACGGTCAGGGCTCTCACAGACTCAAGCTGGGATCTCAGGAGAAGGGGAGCCCCGGGCCATCAGCCTGCTACACAAAAAGGCAGGCAGGCTGTTTTGCTTACTTTACACTTTAGCACAAAGAGGAGAAATAGCTCTAGGCAGTGCTAAGAAACTCACTGTGAGATTTTTCTTTTTTTTTTAGCAAAATTTTGCAAATTTTCCCTTGTAAAATTTCTCTCTCCATAAAAAAAAAGAAAACAATTGTGTTTCTCTGCAAAATTTCTCTGTCTGCAAAATTCTTGTCTCTACTGATTTTTTAATTTCCTGATGGCACCTGGCACAGCCCTGCTCAGCCCTGGCAGGTCTGCAGGAGCCGTGTTGGCAGGAGGGATGCCAAGGGCTAAAGTTTCACTGCCTGTGGTCTGCAAAGGGGGAAGCTGATCTGCCAAAAGCAGGGTGAGGAGCAGACACCTTGACTATCCCAAGTGCCAGAGAAGGAAGTGGCAGCTTTGCCACCTGCTCTGATGGGTACTCGGGTGCAAAGGAATTTTTTTAAGTCATCTTAGGAGGCCACAAATTGTTGAGCAACAAGAAGGAATACTGGCTGCAAAGTGAAGCTGGATACAGTCCTGTGAGATGATTTCCAAGCTATCCTTATCTGCTGCTTTCTGCAGAGGGCAAGAGCATGGGTTTGGAGCAAGAGAGAGCCAAACAGATTTCTGCTTAGCACAACAACAGAGGGAGATTTGCCAAGAAACATCAGCTGAAAAGCTGGAGACAGGTCCCACAGTCTAGGGGAATAACCTCAATCTACCCAAGGAAGTCCAGAGCTAAAAATAATATGGACCAGGGTAAAGAAAAAAATCCATATGTGGCATATCCCATATTCTAGGATTGATCCAAAATGCCAGGTTATTGCAACTACCTGCCCAAACCTGCCAGCATGGGATGCTTCTCACTAAAGGCAGGTCTCACATCTGCAGTGCCTCTGTGGGCTCCCACTGTGGTCGAAGGTTACTGGAGTCACAGCCCTACAGGCCACAGTTCACCTTATCCAAAAGTAAATGTCTTTACAACATCACATTATTGGGGCTTAAAATTGTCCATTACTTTCCACTGACTTTAAGGGGAGACAAAGACAACTGGCACAGAGAGACTCCTACGCTCTAAATACCTGAAGTTAGGTGACATGAATCCTGCCTTGAGATACTGCAGCCTTTGTTTTCACAGAAATAAACGGCTTTTTTGATCTCTGCTGTGAGCTCCTCAAATGTAAACTTAGCAGCATCCACCTTCCAGATTCTCCAGATCACTTATGTTCCTATAGGATATCTCTGCTGCTACCACTAGGTTTTAGGGGCAATTCACCATGCCATAGGTAGATGGCCTGTGCCTTTTCTAATACAGACTCTTCTAAAATTAAAAGGATTTTGAACATTAAGTTTTAAAGCAGTAACATGTGGTAACTTTTAAACATAACTCGGAGAAAGATTATTAAAGAAAAAGCTTTCCTTTTGTGGTAACTGCAGAATTTTAGTGGCCCCCTGGGTCACAAATTGCATCACATTGCCCTTGGAAAGGCTTTTCTGCTGTCCCTTCAGCTTGACTGTTGGCTGTCACTCTGCTTTTCCTTGGAGAAGTGTGATCCCTGCTTGCTTTGCAGCTCTACACCCATCTGCTCTGGCTTGCACATTAAGTTTCCCCTCGAAGCATCAGCCGTGCTTTGCTCCATGTCTTCTCTGCCCTGGGGTTTTCATAGGACCCAGCACATGTAGAAAAGGCACTACAGGCACCTTCCAGCATAGATATCAACCCATGACCAAACACAACACTATTTCCCTCCAAGATTTTGCCCTGCTTTTTTCTGTACGTTTCTTTCTTAACTAAAAGTCACTATTAGTCACCAAGAACTGCTGCTTTATCAGTGCTTTACCAGAAATCCCGAATAAAGCTCATTAACCTTTCTCTTATCTCATTTCCTTAAACAGATATCTATCAGGAACAGCCCAAAACCATGGGTTTAATGGTTACTAACAACATTAGAATATGTTAGCTTGATAAAAACAGATGCTTGTTCTTTACTCAGCTCTCTTCAGAAAGAGGTGGCCATGTGGACTTGCTTGACAAAGCAAAGCAATGCTGGCAGTGTATCAAAATGGGACATTCCCAAGTCACAGCCAAAACTTTAAAAAGCAGGAAATGCACCCCTCAGGTGGCACTTCAAGTTCACACTGACTTACCAAATTGCCTATGTACAGCATGTGGTCAAACTCCTTCGTCATCTTGTAATGCTCCAAGGCCATGAAGAGCGTGTTCAGCACAATGCAGAGGGTGATGGTGAGGTCGGTAAATGGGTCCATTACCACAAACTTGACAAATTTCTTGATTAAAAGCCAAAGCGGGCAGCAATCCCAAATGAGGAATTTAACAGCAAAGTGGTTCCAGCAGGGAGGACATTTCTGGTGTGATTCCTCAAGCTCTAAGTCACAGGCAGTAAAGTCACAGTCAATTCACACTGAGTTATATGACAAGAGAACACTTAAAATGACTCATAACACAGAGGAAGGCCCACAAATTATTCCAAACTTTTTTCAAAGATAAAAATATTTCTGTCCTAACAGGTTGGAAAATTACACACTTTGGGGTTTTAGCCAGTTGACCTGCACTTAGCAGACAGTGACCTGTTCTGGAAGTAATAACCTTTTAAAAGCATCACAGGCAAAAAGCAAGAATCACACTAAATATGTGAACTCTAGTATTATATATAAACTTGGATTCTTACTCTATTTTCCATTTTGCCAAGTTCAAATGGATAAGAATGCACTATCTTCATTTAACTTAGCTTGGAGTATTTTTTTTTTTCATTTCCAGGTCACATTTTCAAAGTATCTTAAGTAATACCTTTTAAAGCAGATAAGAGATGAAAGTGCTTAAATCCAATATTTAGAGCTGATTTAAGTACTTGAGAACCAGAGTATCAGTGGTTATCAACAGCGTTTCTGTCCTTGATGTGCAATCCGAAAAGGCACTAAATATCTGATTTTTCTGAAAGGCCCACATATAAAATCAGGGAGCCCATAAAGCCAGTTTGAAAATTCTACTAAAACTCCAAGGTGCTTTTAAAAGGTCCTTTAAAAATACTGCATGTAATACAACTTTTACATGCTCATTTTACCTATGCACGAAAGAATTGAAATAACTTCATAAGTATAATTTGTGTTAAACGGTGAAAAAAGAAAAGGCAAAAAAGACAGTTAATGGCTAAATGACAACGATCAGCAGAATTGCTTAATGCTTCCCTTTTCTGATTCCTTTATGGGCATGGAATGCTGTATCATGGTTTTAGTCTATATAATTAGAACCTGCACTGATAACAGGAAAACTTCAGCCAAGGCTGTTATTTCAATCAGTTCATAAACAGCCTCCTCTCCCAAGGCAGGAAGCATTTCGGACAAGGGGAAAGAGCCCCAAGCTGTGCCAGGGGACCTTCAGATTGGATATTAGGAAAAACCTCTTCACTGAAAGAGTGATTAAGCAGAGATGGAGTCACCATGCCTGGAAGCGTTCGAAAACTGAGTGGACGTGGCACTTTGCAATGTGGTTTGGTGGGCAGGGGAGTATTTGGTTGAAGGTTGGACTTGCTGATCTTGGAGGATTTCTTCTCAGATTCTCTACTTCTTTATGCACTTTTCTTCAAAAGACAACAGAACTGTGGTATTGGGTGTCTTTCAGCCAGCTTTCAAAATATCACTGGTGTTCTACACGCAAAGGTTTTGCCCAAATATCTACACTGTTCTGAGATCTTTGGGAAATCAAATTGCTCCCAAGAAATGGCTCTTTCCAGCCTCCAAAGAGAGGGTTTACAGGTAAACCCTAAAATTATGTGAGAAACATAGATTTCAATGCAAAATCCTAATTTTTTTTTTTTTGAAACTTGTGTCTGAAAGCAATAAAGGGTTTAGGGCAGTCAATTCCTTGAGGATCTAATCTTCCACGTAAATCTAGAACACAAAGATCTATATCCTTATTCTTCACAACATAAGCTCCTTTAAGTCCAGGATGCTGCTAAAAGGGTCGGTTTCACCCTTCTCAGCCTCAGCCACATGTTGTTTCTCTGCCCTTTTGCCAGCTTTTGCGCTCCTGGAGCTTCTGGGTGAGCTGGTTCTGCTTGCTGATCCAGCTGAAAACCAGTCATACAAAGCGCAGGAACGCAGCAAGAGAAGTAGGAGGGTCCTCTTTTGGCAGTGATGTGGCATGAAAATCAAATAAGAATCCACATCCTTTCCCACTACAGATGATCTTTGGAAAACACAAGATATGTAATTTTAAAAAAAAAAATCTGTGAAACAAAAAGTAAAATTACCCTCTGTTTTTTCTGCTGCTGTTAAAAAATGGTCAGCAAAATACAATCAGCATTGTGCTGGAGATGTTCTTCTTATTTTTAAATTTAAAAAGAAGTAGGTCCTTTCTTGTCTGCAAGGCTTTGTAATGTCTGGAAAAAACAGGCAGTTGTTGACTACCCAAGAGCTGAGAGCAGAAACCAAACAAGTAAAGGGAAGGGGATTTCTGGTCCAGCTGTTTCAAGGTTTGGCACAAATCTTACAGCCATGAATATGGTTAAACCCTGTGTTATATTTTATTCTGATTTGACCTTCCTTGTTAACAAGCATTCAATTTCAGCGGCTAATCAAAGTCTGGGAGTTAGGAAAGCTTTGATGAGGATTTCTTCTATCTAGAATCATAGAATAATTTAGGTTGGAAAAGACCTCTAAGACGATTGAGTCCAACTCTTATCCCAGTACTGCCAAGTCCACCACTAAACCACATCCCTGAGTGCCATGTCCCGAGTTGTCCTAGCCTGGATGCTCTCTATTTCTGTGGTATAAAGGAATAGAAAAATACCATTAAATAAACAAGAAGTCAAGAAGCCCAGGCCTTTTAGGCATTCTTAACACATTACAAGAAAACAAATCAATTACGAAGCTAATTGCTAAAAACCCCACAGAAAACAAATAAAACCTTTGCAGACTACATTAAACACCAGAAAATGCCAAAGTGATTATTTCCCTGTTAAGAACACAACTCCTTATTTATTCAAACACAAATATATCTTCTACCCACAATACTGCTGAATATAATGATGGGGAGGGTAAAAAGCTGAGGAAGAAGAAGGGCTTTGTGGTTTCACACTGGGCTATGGCCAGTTCCAGTCCGTAAGGCATCTCTTACATGAGTCCCTCTGTCGTGTCTTGTCTCCTTATCCATCAGTCACACAGGGAATTAGGCTGCAGGAGAATCCACAATTTCCCTTGCTACACACCGTGTTCTTGACTGACATTTCCCTGTGTTCTTAGGTGCTACCTCCTCTCTCACCTCCATTTGCAGTGTAGGAGACATGAGAAACTGTAAGAAGCCCTTTCATGCTACAAGTCAAAAGATTGGGAATGTGGGGTCTTGCTCTGAGTTGCCCTGCTGTTGATAAATTTGTGAGAGGAACGTGCAAAGTTCCTGTCTGTGGAAACTCAGAGAAGAGAAGTCCTCCTGCACCTCATGAGAGGAGCAATAAGCGATGGAAAATCTTGCTGAGAAATGTGTGCTTGGTTAAAGGGGTCCTCTGAGCATCCTTGAATTTCACGGTGGGACTCAAACACGCACCATACTGTGGTGTCCCTGCTGTGAGAGACTTAGAGACTTTGAGACTTTCCTCCCCCACAATTTGGATGTTCTGCATGTAGCTGGTGCCAGGCTTTCCATCAGCCCCAGAGAGATGAGATACCAGCACGTGTACAGTCAGTCACCCAAAACCAGGCTGGTGCTCAGCTACCCTGCGTCCTAGCGAGCCCTGTGTAAATCTAATGCCACAACAGCACAAAATCTTAAATCTTACAGCTCCAGTTCAGATCATATGGCATTTTCTCTGGATTTTTACAAGTCCACAGGTAAGATAAGGATTATATTGCCTCTGTTATAGGGGTTGCAGTAACTGTCCTTAGTGCCTTCTCTCAAAACGGTATCAGGGCATTTTGTGTCGCTTTTTTCTGGGCGTGGCTTTGAGTTGGGGAACTGAGGACATCTCTTACCTTCCAGGGCACTGGTGATGATGCTGACAGCACTCACTGCCCTCTGCCTCTGAAAGGGCTCGTCTGAGTGGTCCACTGAGGGCCGGTGGGGCATTAAAAGCTGTTTCTTGCTTGCCTCATCCGAGGGGGAGGTCTGTTTAAAGGAACACACTGGGTCAGCACAGTAAAACCAAGGCAGATACTTGGTAGAAATTTCAAAACTGCCAAAGAATTAATTTTCTTATCTGAAGAGTCTAAAGCTCACTGACTTCTGAGTTAGAGACATGCTGATGGGGCACAGCTTTTGAAAATGGCACTTCGAGCAATTTTGGAAAAGTTCTGCCCTTTACCTTCATGTAAACTGTGGGTGAAAATACAGGAAGGCTTACAGTGCCAGAGGAATAGCAGTATTGCTTTCCCATGTTCTTTGCTTGTGAAAGGAGGCCAGCTTAATTACATTAATTAATCCATTATTTCTGAAATGTGTTAACTATCTAATTATACAGCTAGAAGAGGAAAAGGGCGTGGGTAACAGCTCCATTACAGACCTCTGATATCATACCAAGCAAACTGACTCCCCAACACATGTTTTTTCTTGTTCTGAAACACTGCCAAATCTCAGGAACATATTGTCATTGTGGTGATCTTTGGTGTTATGGATTCTGAAGCT
Source organism: Dryoscopus gambensis (assembly GCA_013389985.1). Lineage (NCBI taxonomy): Eukaryota > Metazoa > Chordata > Aves > Passeriformes > Malaconotidae > Dryoscopus > Dryoscopus gambensis. Next base: position 207,596 of record WEIT01027556.1, read on the forward strand.
CCATAATTAGGGGAGAGACTCAGCTTCTTTCTCTCAGGAAAAAATAAATAACCTAACCCTTGTTCTCATGTTTCTCAAGGAAAAGCTTAAAAAAAAAAATCCCAAAGAAATCAAATACCAGAAGAACAGAACTCTCAAACTGTCTATGTTTAATGTCTCATTTTATATTAGTTTTATGTTTTTTGTAGGCTTGGGTTTCTGAAGTCAGACAGAAATACAGTATAGCTGAAGACACACACTGCATTAAACACTTTATATTGTCAGCTCACAGGAGCAAGATGTTAAGGCTTTTATTATTACAACCTCCCACTTCATATAGAGAACAAATCCCACTTGGTTTACTCCTCCAGATCCCACCCAGCTGGAAAGAAAAGTGGTGGTTGAGGTGCAAGAATGTTGCAAAGCCAGGTTAAGCATCATTCTCCATCATAGACCTCCTGGTTGAGACCCTCATTTTCCCAAAATAAGTGTTTAACAGCCCCTGCTCTGGTCCTCCAAGCATCCAGGCTGTGAGGTCTGAGACACTGTGCAACAAGACAGGTGTACATAGATGGATCCTGACAGCTCTTGCATTACAGCTCAAGGAAATGGGAAATGAGAAGAAATCCCTACAAAGCTGAGAACTCCTGGTTTATGCAGGTATCAGAGTAGCTGCTTTAGTTTCTCCATAGACAAATGAGCTACAGGAATTAGATTGAGTCTTCTGGATCTTCTCATCACTTGGGTCTGAAGTGGCCCTGACCTCCCCGATCAGCACCCGGGATGCCAACTGAGATGTGCCATAAGCAGCAGCTCCACAGCTCTGCTGTTTGTGCCCAGGGACCCAGGATCCCTCCTCTTCACCATTTCTCTACCAAAAATGCTCTTCAAGAAAGGCAATTCCATGAGAACAGCAAGAAAAAAAAGGTGCTGAAGGTCTACGAGCTGTCTTTCTGGAGTGTGACCTCTTCAGGGCGGGGGATATCCCCAGCAAAGTGCAAAGATGTTTGGCCACTGGTTGACAATGAAAATCATAACCAGGATGCTGGTCCCAGGTCACGTCAAGTACTGCAGTTAAAAATACCAATCACTGCAAGACCAGAGATGAATAAAGATGTTTAAAGCAAGCACTTAAAACATTAGCTGGGCCAGAAAAGCAGTAATGCTTCAAAATGGCTTTTTTTTTTTTTTTTTGCCCCTAAAATATCCTTTATTTAAAAAAAACCCCTCAACTCAATTGGCTCATTGTCCATTGAGTTACTGACAAAGTCATCTCAAAAGGAAAGTTATAATCAGAAACTCTTCAAAGAGAGTCCTGCTTGTGCACAACAAGAAAACACTCTCTCCTTGGCTTAGGCAAAAAAACATACCAGGAAGGGTGTTTCGGATGCATTAGTTCGCTTGATTTCCTTCACCTCAAAAACATCCAATAAAAACCAGTGAAACAACAAATGTTTTATTAATGAAGAAAGCATCTACAAAATTGCATAATCATTCACAGCAGTTTGGAATACATAACAAATACACGGTACAAAAAAGAAATAGCTAGACAGGGAGATGAAAAACAGGAGGGAGACAAATTTTTAAATAGAATAGATTAAAAAAAAAACAAAAAAACAAAAAAGGAAAAGTAAAGAAAAAGAGAAAAAAACCCCAAAACCAAAATTTTCCTCTGTCTGTAAAATGGACCATAAGAAAACCTCAAATTTCAAATCCCTCTGGATTATTTCACTCCTTTAAAGCTCTAATATCTTCCCATCCTATCTGACCTAAAGCATAGGATGTACCAGTAATATGTTATCAGACAACCTCACTCCCAAGAGTCCTTTATCTGAAAGCCATCTTTTACTCATGAGTGCAAAGAGATAGAAAGTCAAAGGTAAAACATTCAGAGGTTCATTCTTCCTATTTTTTCTTTTTTTAATTTAACTAAATCAGGATACTGAAAAGTCCAAGTTAAAAAGATTTGGCATGTCTTTCATTAAGAAAACAATAGGGAAATTACTTTTTTCCTAAGTTTGACGTGATATTCCCAACCCAACAAGCTTTTTAAGTCACGCTATTTTTGTTCCAGCCCCTTCATCCTCAATCCTACCACCTGTGTCACCAGAAGTGATCCCCCAGACTTCAGGGGCCCTCCCGGAGTCAAGGGGACTATTTTGCAGCCATCCTTCACCTGCAAAGGGTATTTCAGAAGCAGAAGTGCACGGCTCATTCCCTCCTTCATCTCTGGAGAGGTGATGAGGTGCAATTTGCTGCTGGCAAAGGGCGCCCTGTGTGACAGCCACACACTCACCCTGCAGTGTGTGTCCCCCTGAGGGGGAGAGCCCCAAGCCCCTGGTCCCTGCCAGCCCCGTGGCACCAGGCACACGGCAGAGCTGCATCCCTAGAGCCAGGACACTGTGGCAGGCAATGCCACTGGGCAAAGGTTTGCCAACAGTGCAGTAAATCCATCACGTAGTCACTTTGCCATTTACTAGGAAGAATTTTTCCAGGAAGGAAAGTTTCCATCCAGGTGAATAATTTAAAATTATTAAAGCTGCTTAAGGAAGTTTCTGAGATTTTGCACTGTGTAAAGAATAGATATGTGTGGGTTTGGGTTTATATTATTATTATTTATTTTAGAATAGAGATGGCTGATAGTCACACAAGGAACTGGCAGCTTTTGCACTGTGAGACAGAAAGCAGTTCCAGGAACTGGACAAGCAGGCAGCATAAAGGCTATTATCATCTCTGGGAGAACACACACAGGCACAGTTGCTCTATGTACTTATATTTCTGTAGAAATTAAGCATAAAATAATAGCAGTCCCCATAGTTTTGCAAGGAATCTCCCTAGGATCCAGATGAGAAATCACAATGGAGTTAAACTCCAGCAGGACAGGATTATTTGTGTTGCTCCCTGACTGACTGGAAATGCTTCTCCTTTGGATTAGCTAAATTCTATAGAGACAAAAATACTATTCAGTAATTTACATGTAAATGAGGATGTATAACAGAGTTATTTTCTTCTCATTGCCTACAGTTTTGAACTATGTCAAAACTATTATTGAAGATGGGCTTATACATCGCAGCATTTTTAAAGACTGTATTTGGGAACTGGGACCGGTTTGGTTTTCCTTGTACACTTCAAATTTTTCAAGCAGAAGAAGAGGTGGGCAAGCCACACCATGAACAATGGACCCAGTCAGGCACCAGCACAAATATTTAATGAAAGTGGAGGTGACCGTAGTAGGGCACAGCATCAAAAAGAAGCCAGTTAAGTTTGGGGGTGCTTGACTATTTAAAGAGAGGCGCCATAAACTAAAGCAGTTTGATGTATTTGTACCAAATCTGGGTGATTCACACTTAAAATGTACAAAAGCAAAGTTTGAAATGAGCAGAAACCAGAGCTGTGGTGACAACTCTCTGTGTGACAGCATCAGAGGGCTGGGTAGCTTTCATCCACATAACTTATTGGCGGATTTTTGGATGACTTATTCTGTTGACCTTTATTTCTGAACATGGAAACTGCTAACACTTTCCCTTTTCACCAGTCCTGTGGCAAAGCAAGAAGTGAAAGAGAGAAATTTTACCTCAGGGTGGTTTTAGGATCAACAAGAAAACCTCAAACCAATGTGGTCAGCAAAAGCCTTTTATGCTTAGCTGAAACAAAAACCAAGTTGTTTTGTTGTTTTTTTTTTTAATTTTTTCTTTTTAAAAGAATATCACAAAAAATAATGTTATCTAAAGATAAACTTCTAAATGTATATTTCAGTCCCTTGATAAGCAGCTTGACCACTCTCAAGGGCTCACTGCCCAGGTGCTTTCCCTCCTGCCACTCTAGCAATGCTCAGTATTTCAAGTTTCCTAGAAGAGAAAACATAAATGTGATGAAGTGGAAATTCAGGAAAGGTTGTATGTGCAAGAGGGTGTCCCCAGGTTACTCCAGCCTCCTTGCCCATGATGCCTTAGGTTTTAACTTTTATGTTTTTTCAAATCTTGTATTGCCTAATGTGTAACTCTGAAGTCTCTTGTAGCTCGTTAGCTGCTCTCCTAGGCCAGACAGACACAACAAAGCTTCTCTGAGCTTGCTATTCAAGGACCCTCAGACTGTCCTAGGCCCAAAGGTGTAAACCAGAGCCCCTAGAGAGGTGGAGAAATTGAAGAAATTGCATCATTAGCTAAAGTTTTAATTGGTGAATTTATGCTGATANATCCCAAAGCCATGTCACAGGCTGCCCTGCCCTGCTCCTGGACTGATGGGAAGCTCTGGTGAGTAGGTGCCCCAGGGAGAACAAAGCAGTGGGGATCAGCAGCTAACAGCCAGTGCCCACTTGGAAACCCCCACCTCCTCAGTCCTGCATCCATCTCCCTTCCACTTCCAACCTCTGGAATAATTGCAAAGTCAGGTTAAACTACAAATCTTGTGATTTCCCAGCACTGTTACAGGAACGGCTCCAGCTGCCTTTAGGAGGCAAGAAGGGATGGGGCTTTGTGTGTTTCTTAACTCTCTAGAAGTTCTTGACAACCACAGGTGAGATCTCATTCAGCCTCATCAGAACCCATGGATAAATTGAGCTCCAGGTAACAGCTCATTAAGTAAATCTAATTCTGCTCAAGCATCTCAACACCTTATGGAGGGAGGTGTTATTCTAGCCTCTTCACTAACAAACACCAAGACACAACAGAGCAATGCAAAGCCACAAATAAATAGTGCAGGAGGGTGCAGAACCTTTAGGTTGCAGTGTGCCCTGAAGTTACTTACACAGTGTATAGACTTTCTCTAAATAAAGCAAAAGCCAATATCCCACCCAGCAATCATCAGGAATGTAAAAAATGTTATCATTTTTCAAATCTCTCAGTTTCAGGTCAAGACAACAACAAGTAGGACTTTTGGCATAGTCACCAGGTCCCACTTATGTCTTATTTACACTGGGGTGAATTTGATAAAATCAGCAGGTGCACCACTTGAAGAAAGCTGATAGGAGCACAGGACAGCCCTGACCGAGTCCTGTTCAGGACGCAGCAGAGATTTCCAGAAGAGTGACTAGGACTTGCCATGGGTTTCCTGGACAAGCTCCCTGCACCCCTCAGACTTGTTCACCTCTTGCTCTTCCCCTCCGGGTGAAGGCTGCCTGACCCAGACCGGGATTTGTGAAGGATATTTGCAGACCTCACTTTCGTATTGCACTACTTTGCTCTTCCTATCACCTCTGCAGGCTCTCTGGCTTGAACCCTCACTGCAGTGAACCCTCTGTGCAGCTCCCCACGATGCTGCCACTGCTCCTTGTGGGAACTCTCTTGCGGCATGGGGACACCTATAGCAAAGTGTGCAGAGGGTACAACATCCTCCTCTTGTTCAGGCTGTGCACTGAAGCCCCTGGGGACTTTCAGGACTACTTTGATGCAGATGAGTTTATGGGCAGGTGCTGCTCAGCATGGGCCATGCTGACCGTGGTCAGCAAGCCTAATGACCATCCAGACCGCTCCAGCTGATGAGAATGATGGGCTCCCCATCCATTAAGGTAAATTAAAGTCCTCCCTTTTTCCTCAGCTGTATTTAGGCATTAGGGAGAGGAGATGGACAGTGAAAACACACATGATTTCTCATGGAAACCCACTCATCCATCTGTGCCAAGCAGCCAAGGCCATCTCAAGAGCATTTGAAGCTGGCTTTTTTTTCTTACATGCTTTTCTGCAGCCAAGCGTCAGGATGTCGCTCCTCTGAGTCACCAGCCTGAATAGTGGGAGAACCTGCTGCAGCCACATCTCTCTTGGGAGAGGGCAGCTGAACTGCACAGATGTTTTCATGTCAGCTCAGATGCCACCTGCAAATTCCCGTGGGCAAATGGCCCTTAGCTGGGACAGGGGGTAGCAGTTGCAATGACACAAAGGCATGGAAGTTGTTCATTGTGGTCCCAACCCAACCACTTTGCCTGGGGTAAACTGTTCAAGGTGAATTTTGCTAGAGCTGATCAGGCTAAAATGCTCAAAAGTGGATAGTGACTGTTTGTGTTTTCCCTGAAAAACCTTAGGAGGGCCCACTTTGAAATAATTTGTGACAAGTATGGGCTGAGTCATTGCTTGTGACTGAAGGACTAAACCCCAAACCAGACATGGTCAGATCTTGCTTGATGTTTGCTCTGTATTTCAAATCAGAAGTGCTCTTCCAAGCTTTCCCCAAATCAGAATTCAGTGATTTTCCCCCTTAGTAGCAGTCAGACGGGTCTGTGTTATGCTCATCTGATACTAATGAGCATCACAAAGCGACCTAAACAAAACCTAATGCTGTAAATTGTGGTTTTTTCAGCTCCATCAACCAGATGTTGCATTTGCATGAGCAAAGTCACAGTTACACCTCAGGCAGCTGCAAGTCAGGGCTTAACCCATGTTACAGCAATGCATTTTCATGGACTGGCCCTTTATTTCTTGCTCATGAAGGATACAACAGATAGCCCAAGTGGGTCCTTTTTCACCATGGGCTCACACTTGTTCAAAATAAATAAGAGCAGCAGGGTCACTGAGGTTAATGAGGTAATTGCAACTTCACCCTGCAACATCTTTCTTTTACCTTCCCCAAACATGCAAGAGACTGTAAAAAGAGGACAAAGCTGCTAACTAAGAACAAATTCAACTTCAAATTTTAACATGAAAAAGGTGAAAATCATCAGAGGCAAAGCCAAGAAACATGCTGATTTATCTCCAAGCACGCTGAGGGGTCAGATTTGCTACTTCCTTCTGCCTGAGCCACAGCTGAGGCTGCACATTTGTGCCCAGCGCTTGCAACTCCTGTAGCGAATACATCTGTACAGCAATGGGCCCCTCGCCAATTAGCTTTTAACTCCAGCTCACATTTTCTGGATAGATTAGATACCAAACCTGTTTTGCAGAAGACACAACATCCTTCACATTGCATCACTGGACGAGCATCTGTTACTATAGTGCCTGGGTGTTATTTCCTAGATGACCAGGGAACTGCCAAGTGAGCTCACCCACCCGGGCCATTCAATTTTCAACATCCATTTTTTCAAAAGGCAGGAAGCCGACAAATGAAAACAAATACCAGCAGAGCTCAGAGCCTCCCCGTCACCTCAGGACCCAATCCTGTAAAATGCCGATATTTTCTGTGAAAGGTTGAGTGCTCTTGTGCTTTGCTAAGCTTTTTCTGACAGCTGGGACAGCCTCAGCAGACTGCAGAGCTGCTTTCCTTACAGAGAAAAGGGGGACATCCTCTACTTATCTACTGAGGTCTTATGACTTTGGTTCAGAATTTTTTTTTACACAGATGCACAGATTTTCTTCCATAGTTCCTTTAATACGTGGGGGGTTTTGGGGGTTTTTTTTGCACAAAGCTAAATCCAGCAAAACCTGCCTATCTACAAACAATGCTTCTGTTGCTCAGTTGTTTAGAGAATTGTCTCAGGACTGGTCATCCTTGTCCACAGAGAGTAAAAGTGGGTTTGCTAAAGTCCTAAATGAGGGAAGGTGTGAATATCCGAAAAAGCAGGAACAGTCTCAAAACTGTCAACAAAACAGATAATTCTCACACCGACCAGTTTCTCGCATGTAGCACGGCCCCTTCTCTCGTGGGTAATGTGAGAGTCTATTTGCAGAACTAAAGGGAATGCCCAGATAGCTGCGGAAAAAAATTCAGTCCAAAGCCTGGAAGGAATGAAGCTGCTTGGCTCTAGAGAAAACAACTGTTTCTACATTTACAGATAATCTGACACCATGGCTGGGATCCATCTCACTCACTTTACTCTTTAGGAGATATCTTGCCTAATATATGTTATATATGGGGTTTTTTAACATATATTGTTATTATTATATATATTTAATAGATATATTTTTAATATATGGTTGTTGCTATTATATTATTATACATATATTTTTATATATATGGATCTTTTTCCCCCACCAATGTAACCTGGTTTTGACACCTTGTTACTCTGAGTGGGCTTTATCTCACCTAAGACTTGTGGTTAAAGTGAAGAGAAAGAGGCACTTCCAAGGAGAGAGATTATTCTGATCCATTTTTCATCCCTAGAATGAAATAAAATCCTACCCAGACCGACTGTAGTAGTGACCTCCATCACTTTAAACACTGTTAAGAGTGATGAGTTTCAATGTAGATTATCTCTGTAAAAAAAGATAAATTCCCACCATCTCAAGCTAGCAGCCTGTCCAAATTGCTCTGCCTGAGTAGCAGCTATTTCCAAAAGCACCACCTCATGGTGTTGCTCTGCAATAAAGATGCTGGCAAACTGCAAAAGGACTGAAGTCTGTTGACCATCTGCTCATATTTCCTGGGTATTATTCGAACTGGATGCCAAACCCTTCTGGGAACTACCTTTGAACTGCAAGGACAGCCCTCCACAAGTAGCCCAAGAGAAGACCAGAGGTCAGATGCAAAGAGAGAGCAACCAGCGAGATAAAACACAGTCGCAAGATGGCAAGACTTCAATGAACCATTTAAAAACCCTAATTTTCTATCCACCAGACAATGTCAGGTATACAAAAGTCAAAAGAAATCAGTTTAAAAGTGTCCTTTCAAGGAAAGAAAGTCCATGTCAAACTCAAGATTTAGGTGCTTGCCTCCTGACAGCTCTGAAGACAAAGTCTTACCAGAAGGCATGAACCTCTCTGACGTGGCACTAGACACACATTTCTCTGTGAATTAACTCGTTGTCTTCCCACCCTGCCTGGAATGGTGGGTCTGGGTTCCTCACTTGTAGACTCCACATTGTGTAAATAAATTACAGCAATCTCCAACAACATTTAGAAGGAAACAAGAGCGCGAATCACATACAAAAGTTATAAAGTACTCACCAGGTCGCCTGTCCCAGGCTTTTCCATAATAACTGGGGGGAGCAGTAACCCTGCAGGAGAAGTAGGGTCTGGGTTGAGTGCCCCGGTGCCTCCTCCTATCAGGGAAACCACACCATTGCAATCCACTGAGCTGTTCCTTTTGCCCGTCTGGGTGTAGTTGGGAGTAGTAGGGTGAGAACTATGGCTCACTTGACTTTGCACGCTTGGACGCCTCCCAGATCTTGGAATTAAGAGAGAGCCCCGGTGGCTTTCATTTTCCCCAGCGATGCTGATCTCATCATCGGCAAAATCTGTCTCGGAGCAAGTGTCTCTGCCACGGAGTCGGAAACTGAAAACGCTTCCGTGGCTGGTTCTGCGCTTCACCAAGTTTGCACTGGGACCATAACTAATGCCAAGGAGAGTCTGGAAACCCCCAGAAAGGAAAAAGGGGAAAGAGAAACAACATTTTGCAACATGTTTTCAGGAGCGAGGAAGTTCTGGGGGAGAGCAGCAAGTTCCATTTAAAACCAAGTGCTTCAGAGAAAGAAAGACTTAATTATAGGTATTCGGACTCGGCAAAGTTAAGAGGTTGAACCGTCATTCCTAGCCATCAGGTATTTGTCTAATACTTGATAGTTAAAGATGTACTGAAATAGGAGGGGTCAAGGTGGCATTCAGCTCACAGTGTGATATTTTCTTTGCTTCTACTCCCCCCCATAGGATGAGTGCCAGAGGAACTGGGAAGGCAGCACAAGGAGTGGAAGAGAGGAGCAGGGAAGGGGATCCAGCTCCAATCTACTGCATTATCACACATCTTCATAACAGCTAGGGAAGGAACAGTGCAGTGGGAGAAGAATAGATAAAGAAATAGGGCAGGAAATGAACTGCAGGGAAAATGAGAAGAAGAGGGAAGAAGAAGAAGCAGAATACGACGGAAGAAGGTGATAAAAGAAAAAGGAAAAAACCAAAACAAACCAAGAGCAAGAAGAGGGATATGGTTTATTAGTTTGTAAAATGATTATCTCAGTGCACATGGCTGCTTAAGGGCTAGGTAACCTCAGTACACAGCAGTCTCCCTCACTCAAATATCAGCCTTGACGATCCACTCTGACGTCAGTTAGTGAGACTGCAACTCTGCCAGAGCATCAGCAAGATGTAGCCAAGGACTAAACACACCTAAAATCTGGCAGAGTAAAAAGGATCTTCAGAAAACGTGTAAGGAATTCAAGTCTATCCCCTTCTCTTCTCTCTAAAGAGGAAATTACTGTGGTAAGAGCATTTAGGCAGAACATATTTTTGAATTTATGCCTGCACAGAATTTCCAGCTTCCTCAGAACTTTCCCATGAGCCAAGTATCTGTGAAGAGAGGTCAGATTGCCACAGCACCCACAAACCAGACAAATCAAATGAAGCCTGATTTCGTTTTGTGCTGTAGCTTACACCACTGAGTTATGCAATGATGCTGTTTAGTGACACTAGTACACAGAGGAGTACAAAACTCCGGCTCTCTCTAACTAAAAACAACCCATTTGGATTGCTACCAAATTTCAGCTGGTCAAAAATCCATGCCTGGGTTTCCACGGCACAGTCATTGAGACTGATTTCTGATGGCAACACACTTCCAGCTGCTCAGATAGCATCTGAATGATGACTCAGCCTTATTCCCTCCAACCATGCCAGACACAGCCTTGCAGAGCAGATTTACTATAAGCTTTGAAATGTGTCCCCCATGCTTCTCATGCATATGACATCCAGGGGCGAAAAGTGAAAACAAGGAATATTAATCTGAGAAATAAACTGGAAATGCACAGCTCCAGTCCACGGTCCTTCTGGCACGTGGTGTCCTGAAACCCATCCAGAATGAAGCTAAAGAGCAACTCTGGCTTTAGCAAAGGTGTAATTTGTTACACAACCCACTTGACCAATGAGAGAACAACAGAAACTATTGGATTAAAAAAATGCATGTCATTTACAGAAATCCAGCTCTGGGTAAATTTTGTGAGCTGGGGAGTCATTAATTGGTCACATTTACTTACATCACTTACATGTTTTCTATGAGCTTTTTATGGCTGCCAAGTATCCCTAAATTCCCTGACAACAAAATAGAAAAGGACTTAGCCCATTACATGGCTATTCAAAACAACAAAACAAACTGATTTAAACTTTGCCCTCAGTTAAACAAAGACAAATTATCTGGAGCTATTTATGATCCCTTGATACATACAGCATGGGCAGATTCATATTCATGCATGTCAGGAACATTTACATAAAACCTTTTTTAATAACACTGTCACTCTGTTTTTCTTCCCTACAATAGAAAGTAGAAACAAGTGCCACAAAGTTTTGACTTGGAGGCAACTAGCAAAGGAATATAAAAATGTTAATAACATCTTTGTATAATATTTAAAAAGCCCTCAGAGACAAGTTTCCTCCTTTTCTCCTCCTCTCTTTTATTTTTAAGCTTTGTAGGTTTACTCCAAGATTTTTGTATCTCTAGTAGGGATAGGATAGATATAATCAGATGAATGAAAGAAAATAAACCAGGCCAAGGGTAATCTTGAAGCAAAAAAAAAAAAAAAAAAAAAAAAGGCAAAAAAATTGAAAAAAACCAGGTTTGTAAAAATGTTTAATGGGCATTCTAAATTCCTATAAAAAATAAAGTGGTAATATGTTTGCTTCCACTGTTCTAACACAGACTGCATGTTGTATCTGCTGTGTTAATATCAGTTATGATATCAAATACCTGATTTTTCTGAAAGTTTCAGCTTTAATTGCCTTGTTCAGAGCCTGGCCTGTCCAGAAAAGTACAGTGTGGAACAAGAGATGTTTCAGACCATGGCTTACCATCCTCCTTTGACCATCATCGTAGTCACACTTGGGATTCCTTTGGTCTTCCCCATACTCGTCTGCCCCCAAAGATTTCTTTTTCTTTCGCTTATTTCTTCTTTCTTTTGCACTTTTAGGTGACATTTCCAATGAACTGAGTGACATTGAATCAATCCCTTTAGCAGCTAGTGCCTAAATCAGAAGGTGGTAGAAGGTATGAAAATTCTTATTTCAGGATTGCAGTGAAAACTTCTACTTGCTGCTCAGAAATTATTTTTCATTTTAAATTTTAAGGTTGTATAGGAGAGATATTAAACATTTCAGGAGATAATTAATCATAAAACTTAGGAATGGCTTCATAAAAGAATGGCTTTTATGTGGAGTTCCCACACAAGGCCCTTTGACACATCATGAAGGAACAGTCTGTGTGCACAAGCCGTGCACACATCTCCGGAGTAACACTTCTGGTGCCAGGCAAAGAAAAACCTCAAGCTGGGGAACCTCAGATTAAAGTCCCCCTGGACTTCAGCCCCTTGAAGTGGGAGGGCTGGGCAGCAGGGCAGCCCAGCTGGCTGCTGGGATTTTCCCATCCCTGTCACAGAGGGACGCTAGGAACAGCGGGCAGCTCGGCTGGCACGTTTCTGTAAACACTTATCCCGAGGAGCAGCACAGGCAGCTGCGATCAGAGATGCAGAGGGAGAACCATGGGCTTAACTGGAGATAAGGTGGCCTTTGCTGTGCCGTGTGCTTCCACGCTGTGCTGGCTATCTGCTGGGATCGCTGCAGGAGCAGGCTGATAACACACCAGCTGCTGCGAGCCCTGCAGAAGCCCAATTCCGAAGTCTGAGCGCTCAAAGCCACAGCCTTGGGAGTAAATGAGTAGCCAGGAGGAAGGACTGATAGGAGCTGGTGGAGCTGGGGCCCCAGCGCTGGCACAGGCAGGAGGAGCAAGGGGACTCTGAGCACAAGGATCAGGTTTGGAGGTGCTGAAGGTTCTGGAGAACCACTTCAGTGGCCTGGAGACCAGCCCAGTGTAGAGCCCCCAGCTAAAACACCTGAAGGGAGTGAATTGTTAAAAAAGCCTCTTCAGGTTCACCAGAACAGGAGAAACAGATGAATCCTCCATGCTATTGTCTGTAAGCCACCAGAATCAAACAGGTAATCATCTCTCTGCTGCAAAATACTCCCTTCCTCCCACAGGCATCAATCCAAGGAAAGTGAAGGCACTTAAAAGCCGTGTAAAGAATCAATCATGTATTTCAAGGAGTAGTGGTAGCTCTATCAAGCTGAGAGCACAACAAAACTTAATTCCTGTGGGAAATATCTTTCATAAGCAAGCTGCTTAGAGCAGAGAGGAGGAGGGCTCAGACACTGGTCTAAGTGGTCTACGCTCTTTTTTTTTTTTTTTTTAGTCAATTGACTTAATTGCTCTGCTGAAGTGCTTTCTCTTCATAAAGATTCGGCAAGTGTTTTGGTGTTAAGCTCAGATTTAGGAATGTGTTAGACCAATTGTATAAATTGACTGATAGTCCCCAAGCAGGTCTATCAATTATATTTCTGCTCCCTTTATACTGCACAGTGTAAAAGCTGGCCTGAAGAGTTTTGGTTTTGCTTTCTGATTGCTGTCATATTTTGTCGATCTAGAAAACATTGCAGGTTGTGCTACTAAGCATGCTGTACTCACACTGCAAAATAAGCTACTTTTTAGTTTCTTAGCATTTTCTTACCTATTGCTTGGGTAGAATTGTTTCTGCTCTCAATACCTCTGTCAGATATTGAAAAAGGATTTGGACTGAATTGTTCCTCAGGGCATGGAGGATCTTAGAATCATAGTACAGCTTGTGTTGGAAGGGACCTTAGAATTCATCCAACCCCTCTACCATGGACAGGGACGCCTTCCCAGTTTACTCAGTGCTCCATCCATCCTGGGTTTAAGGATGTCCCCACGTCCTGCCTATCTGCTCTTTCTGTTTGAGTTCCCGTGGCTGGGCCATGTCCTTGTCCTCAGGCACTGCAGGCCATAACCCACTGCAACAGCTCCAGGGGCAGGAAATGTGCCTGGGACCAGGCATGCCTGGCAAGGACTTGTGATGGCTGAAGGAAGGGAGGAAAGCTTAGTTCACATGAGCCCTGACATGGGGATCATGCAAGAGAGAGCTCTGGAGGCAAGAACTTAAGGGTACAGTGAGGAAGTCAAAACCAAGATCTTGATCAAGGTTTGGAGAACCAGATTAAAACTGAGAAGCTCTGACTAGGGCGAGACATCTGAGAAGGACCTCTGAAAGCTCCATGGTGCAGCCACCCAATTCCCTTTCCTGAGCCTCTTCTTCCAGACATCTACTTTGGGATGCCAGGGGTTGAGCTGCAGAATTACTGAACTTCATTAGTGAACATGACAGACCCAAATCACTCCACTCCTGAATTTCCTTCCCATAAAACTAAGATAATACTCCAGGAGTACTGCAAACACAAATGAGCATTTTTGAAGCACATGGAGTCTGAGCAGTGACAAGGGGCACTGAAAAACCTCAGAGGATGTTAGTCACTTCCCCTTCCAAGCAGGCTTTGACTGCCTGAGCCGGGAAGTCTGCTCGAGCTGGCCTAAGGCAACAGAACAAATGATGAGAAAGCAAAGAGCTGCTCTCGAGTCATGTACTGCCCACCCTTTGCACTGAACAGGGCATAGGGAAGATGAGAAATGGTTGGCTGAAGAAAAGACTCTATTATACAGCATAGAGACAAACAGGAAAAATTCAGATTTTCAGAGGCGACTTTCTTTTTGCCACATTCTGCTTTCTGGGCTTAATGTTCCTTTTTTGTGTACATTCAGGCTTAATTGAAATCAAAGCCTTCAAAATGAAATTTTTAAATATCTTTAATTATAGTTGGGGCTATCAAAGTTGACTGTTATTAGGAAGAGCTCAGCTGGAGTCAAAACACATGAAAATTTGTATTAAATAGGTACGAGTTGGAGCTCAGTTTGTTCCCTTAGGTTATGTCAGAGTTACTCTGCTCAAAGTGCCTGTATATGGACTAAATTGCATTTACCTATTACTTAAACTATCAAACAGGATCTTTAAAAGGACTTAAATGATTCATAAGCCACTACTAGCACTTTGTCAACAGTGAACTGCATTTTCTATTTTCTTTCTAAGGATTTAAATGGGCTTTGGATTAGGCCCTGAAGCCATATGTACCCAAAAGAAAATTATGTATATTAGTTTATATTGTGTTTCAAGGATTTATTTCTCTGAACTACAGTGCTACGTGTTATTTCAGACTAATTTTCTTATTGTCTTCTTGTTCACAGAACCTAAAATGTTCTCTTCTGCTGTTTAATAAAAGCGTTCTACCCCGCACAAACCACATGCAAATTAAATACTGTTATTAAGGCTATAAGGCTACATCCACCATTCGGCCTCCCTGGTTTGTTTAAATTTATGACATTAACATTAAATCCATACCCTTTGCATGATTTGCAGATCTTAACCTCAAGGTCTGCCTGTTTACTTTTCCAGAAATGAAATTGTATGTACTTTAAAGAGGTCATCCTACATCTTTATCTTCATTATCAAACAATTGGATATTTATGGCAGGTTGAGCAAGACAATGAGGAAACTAATGTGTGCTACAGGGGTGGTGGAAGCAGGTTCAGCTGGGGCTATGTCTGAGCTACCTGGTTTGTGCTCAAATGCAGATGTAGTTTTACCATCATTTACCATCTCACGTACCAAACAATATAAATTTCTCCACTGGCATATGTGGTATGGTTAAACCCCATACAGCTCTGGATATGTATACTCCAAATGCCTCCCAGTCCTAACAGGGAGAACTATAATTATTCTTTCAGAAAAAAAAAAATTGCAATAACTTTGTCCAGCACAATAAACATTAAACTGCTTTCAAGCAACTCTTACTTTGGTTATCACATTAATGTAAAATAAAGAGGACGTTAATCTCAAAGTAACATTTGTTCAAGTCACCCAAGGCTAATCATGTCACATATTTCACTGACCTCCTGCTCTTTCTTTAACATTTCCATGGCTTCCCGAAACTTTCTTTCCTTCTCCTCTGTTTCAGCAATAGTGGCTTGGTTCTGCTCCTCATACGCCATGGCCACAACAGCCAGAATCAGGTTGACAAGATAAAACGAGCCCAGAAAGATGACCAGCATAAAAAAAAGCATGTAGATCTTCCCAGCAGATCTGAGAGTCTGTAAGTGAAAAAGTAAAATTAACACTGCTTTACAATATTTTTTAAAAGAAAAAAAAAATAAAGAAAATAAGGGGTTTTTTTTTAAACTTAGATTTATAATATAATTGAATCCAGCCTTTGTTAATAGTTCAAACAGAAAGGCTTTGATGAGAAATGACAACCACATACAAGGAAATAATCTCACCAGTAAGTTTTTATACCTTAATCAAAAATTGTGTGCCTTGCAGTGAATTAATTTCTAAAAGAAGAATGCTTTCAATCCTTTCCTCCTTTACCAAATATCTCTGCCACTTTTCTTTTAGAATAGATATGGTAGTCAGTTGCAGTGAAAAATTCCCCCACAGCTCAATCTAGTTTTGTCCACTGCATAGAAACCATCCAAGTGGGATTCATGTTGGATCCCTTCAGATGTCTACAATCCAGATCCTTTTCCAGGGAGAAAAATGCATGTTTAGCGTGCAACTCATCCAAATACCATTGAGACATCTGAGTCAGGATGAGAAGAACCAAACCTTGGGCTCTGCTGAATGTATCCCCTGGTTCTTCAGTGGATTTGTCGACAAAAATGGAATTTAGGGGGACAGCTTAAGTGTAACAGATATGCAACAGATACGTCCCATGCTCAGTGAGTTGATACTACTGACAGAAAACACTGTGTGATAGTATAAGGTCAAATATTAAAACAGAGTGATGCTCATCCTTATTTGCCGTGACAGTTTCTGTCTTCCAGAGTTGTACACGTAGCTCTGTGTCAAGTAAGTGAATACAGCTGTTTAAAGAATCTTCAGTTTTGTTGTTTTACTTTTTCCTGAAGTGAAATTGTGTAACTGGCTGTATGTGAAGCTGAAATCCCCCAGATCTTCAGTGATGTCTACCTCAGCACCTTCAAAGTAGTTCTGTCAGCATTATCCCCTGATTTCCGTATCATCATGTTCCAGTTTTGGCAGGTTTGAGATGCAGCAGCAAACCGTCAGTGGCTTCATGGACAGAGAATGTAATTCAGTACCGAACTGGCAGATGTAGTTCTTTGGGGTTTGCACACATTTCAGGAAATGCATGCTGAAATGAGCATTTACTCCGAAACCACCTCGCAGGTGACTGTGAGCTGAGTCTGGATCTGTTTATGCCTCTCTCAGGTGTCCATGATGAAGAGCTTGCAACAAGGAGAACTGAAATGTGTCATGTAGTCTTGCCATTTTCTGAATTTTTGTTCATCACCAGGCCTGGCAAAACCAGATATGCCAAGTACACAGGTGCTTCTCTAGCCCTCTTATGAGCTGGATTCAAAAGATTTGTTTGTGTTACACCATCCACTAAAAAACCATCAAGTGGTGATATGGTGATCTTCCTTAAGTGGTGAACTTCATTTAGACTCGGGTGAATTAGTGTCTTACTCTCAGTACCACTTTTTCTCAGTTTCCCCAAACACCCAGCCTAATGTCTTCAGATATCTTCACTCTTAATAAATTAATTGTAAGGACTGACTGTCCTTCTCCAGAACATCTGATTGTCCTTGTCTAGAACACACACAGAGCACAGTTTACCTAATAACCAGCAATACTTTCTTGCCTTTAACTATTACATGTGCCACTGTAACAAGATGTTGTGTTTATTTATATTTTTAAGCAGTAATAAAATAACCTGATACCTGTTGGTAAAGACGTTCCCAGTAATCTTGAGTCATAAGACGGAACAAGGAGAGAAAGGCCCAGCCAAAAGTATCAAAGCTTGTGTAACCGTGGTCAGGATTTTCCCCAGCCTTCAGACATATATATCCCTCAGGGCACGTGCTGCAAAACATCAAATACAATCCATGAGATGCATCTTAGATGGCTCCAGCATGGAGAAGCTGATTTCCAGGGAAACACACTGATTGCTCTTGGTTAAGAGCACAGGTCATCAATGGTAAATTCCTTCGCTGTGTGAAACCACAGGAAACAGGTGATGCTACTTCACAATACCAAAGGTCTTTGCAATCTTATTTTAACTTTGAAAGATTAAACAGGGAAATAATAACCATAGCACAAGGTGCAATGGCAAATAGTATCACCAAGCACTTCTTATATTTGGAATAGTCTGGAATTAGGTGCCTAATCAGGACTTTAGTGCTTAAATATGATTTCTCTTGGCACTTATTCCTAATTAAGAATCAAACCCCTTGTGTCTCCTGTTACAGTTGCAGGTAACACTGTGATGGTGAACCTGCTCTTTTGGTTACACAGGCTGACACTGGCTGGACAACACCAGCCTGTGCTATCGGAGCACCTTCCTGATTGCTTCCTTTGCCTGACCTCACTCACCCTGCACAAGGATTAAATCTTTAATCTAAGAAACCCAGGCCTTTGTTCCACTCACTGCCACAGTCTGGGGTCATGACATTTTTTCTATTTCTGCCAGGAAAAAGCTTTCCTTGTGTGTCTTGTAGATTACTGTATTAAATGGCATGCAGATAGCATGAATTCCACTGGCTCTCATTAACCTTTGAGGCTCTTTACAAGTAATTTTCTAGCCCCATATGCCAGAAGAGATAAAAAATGCTCTCAGTGGTACTGTGTAAGCACTGAACTGCATCATCAAGTGAAACACAAGGTAGAAGAGATCCTGGGTCGAGGTGCCATCCTCTCTCTCAGAATAGATTAGTCAAAAACCCCCACGGCTCTTGCACATCAGAAGCCACTCTCCAAAAATAAGGTATGACCCATTAGAAACTGAAGACATAGAAATATGCAAAGGCTTCCTTCTGTTTGTATCCTGGGAAGAGAATATGAGATCAAGTGCCCTGGAGTCCTACGGTATTTGGGAATTTTTTGAGCGAAAACTATCTAATATCTGGAGGAGCAGATCTCAGCAGAATGTGCAGCTACACCAGCTCTCCCTGTTCTCCTTAGCCTTCAGACAGAGATGAGTCTGGTACAATTCCCTGCAAATTCCAGCTGCCACGACTTGGGATGGTTGGAACATGAGGGATTTTAGACATTTCACCAGTCATGTAGACCGTGGCCAGTGTGTACAGCTTTGAACTTTTTTTTCTCCTGTCAAAATATCTTACAGTTTCTCAGTCACTGCTATTTTTATGCCAAAGCAGAATATTGCCACAAATTGATATGCAAAGCAGAAATACAAATAAAGTAAACTAATTTTTAAAGTGCCAACAACAAAAAAATTGACCCTGGAGAAAGCAGGGAGTGTCTCAGTGTGAAAATCGGTGTTCATTTCTTTAAAAACTATAATTTTTATACAGCTATAAAATAAATTTTACAGCACAGGATAGCAACCTGTATTGCATGTCAAAACAAGAATATGTTGCTACACAAATCCATGGTGTCTGCCACCACCATTAGACATTCAACAGCATTTTTAGAATCTTAATTTTATATCAGTAGTGAGTCACAAATTTTAAAGTAAGTCTGCTTTGAATGCTGATAAAAGGAGTGCTGAAGCATTGCAAAATGTGTGCAGATCCTTGTTTACAGTAGTTTTCAGAAAAAGCAATAAAAAATGAACAGCTGATGTTTAGCGAATTAAATGTAACACACAAGCGAGGGTATAATAAGTGATTCTGTCACCTTAGGTAGAACCAAGATAGCTTATACCAGTTGAGAATTTAGATAATAAAAATTACATCTCACAAAGAAAGAAAAAGAGTCACTTCTACTTTTTCCCTGCCAGTCTAGAAACACCTCCTTCTAGATCTTTCCTACTTTGACTTCCTATTTTTTCCTAATTAGAGCCACATTTGAATAAAAAATACAGTAATATCACTGAGTTAGAAGATAATAAAATGCAGAAATCTCGTACTTTTTCCCCCTAAAATATGCAGATGTACACTGAATCTCTATTGTATACCCATGTCCTTTTTTGAGGCAGCCTTTTTCACTAAATCTCCTCTCTCCCAAAGGCAGCATCTGCTGTCACTTTGCTGTAGAGACGTGAGATTTCTGCCTCTGATCTGCCGCTGGAAAGAGCCTTCATCACCCGTGACGTGCTACTCAACTGTTCAGGAGCTCTGAGAAATGGATTCTCCAGGCTCCTGAGAAGGAAATTCCCCTTGCTGGCTCTAAGAGATCGTGTCTACACAGAACACGAACATTTCTGCAAGGCTGATTATTTCTGCCATGAGAAAATGTCTGCATTCACACACTGGGCTTGGTTGGAAACTTCGTGATCATGTCCAGAGGTGCAAACCTTTCCTAAATCTGCCACAAAAGGAAATCCTGGGTGGGTCCATTGATCTGGTCTCACTGTTTGTATTTTAAGATTCTTACTCATGACTAAAACAACCCAAGGCAGCTGAGAGAAACTTTGCTGGTGGTTACTTTAATGGTGGACTTAAGCCTGGGCAGGGCAGTCATTTGGAAATTGAGCTTCATCTACAATAAGTTGCCTAAAATCTTAGGCAAAAATGGAAATTTTTGCCATTAATATCAACGAATGAGAAGGGAGAGATTTTCCTCTGAATCTCAATTAGTAGAGATAATTTTCTCTTAATTTCTTCACCCTAGAACAAGAGCCTGAAAGAAAGGGGAGCACTAGGAACACCGTGTCGTATTTTCATAGGAATCTCTGGGCACAGATTAGAAGATACAAAGTCACACAGGTTCACTGCCAATGTTGCTTTCTAGGGCAACTTTTGATGAAAAAGAATATTCGAGCAAGTGCTCAAAGCACTTTACTTGGAAAGCCATAGGACATGGAGATGCAACCCCTCTGACTCTGGAAGTGAGCAATGGTACCTCAGAGGAATATTTTCTGTTTGTAATACAGTTAGTATTATAAGTCCACGTATAATACCATTTTTTCATGTTTCATTCTGTCCTTATGGGTCCTTTTCCACTGTCTGACTCCACCGAGAGTGGTTTAACCCCAGCGGGCTGCCAAACACCACAGAACTGCTCGCTCACCCCTGCCCCAGTGGGATGGGGGAGAGAATTGGAAGAGTAACAGTGAGAAAACTCATGTGTTGAGATAAAGACAGTTTAATAGGACAGAAAAGGAAGAAAATAATAATAATTTTAATAATAATAATATTAATAATTACAATAATAAAAGGATTAGATGCCCAGCCAGTTTCCAAGCAGTGGCCCCCAGCCAGCTTTACGCCCAGTTTACATACTGAACATGACTTCATACAATCTGGAATACCCCTCTGGCCAGTTGGGGTCAGCTGTCCTGGCTGTGTCCCCTCCCAGCTCCTCGTGACCCCCCAGCTTCCTCACTGGCAGAGCATGAGAAGCTGAGAAGTCTTTCACTTAGTAGAAACACTGCTTAGCAACAACTGAAAACATCCGTGTGTTACCAACATTATTCTGATCCTAAATCCAAAACACAGCATTGTAGCAGCCACGAGGAGGAAACTTAACTCTATTCCCAGCTGAAAACAGGACTACACGCTTCTCTAGTATTATTTTCAGTTTTAAGAGCATTCAAATGAGGTGCTGCAGCATGAAAAGCACAAACCCCAGACCAAAAATGCTGTTAATGTTAGCTTACATCCTTCTTACAGCTACCAGACACTTGAGACAGAACTCCCTACTTGTCAACTCCTTACTCCTGCTCACCCTCCTTCATGGCCAACAGAGAGATAACCCACAGGGTATGGGAATGTGTTAAAAATACTGAGAGGAAAACAAAATGCGGCTTCCCAGAAAAACACTACAGAAATTTAGGTGTAAGGCTCTCACATGAGAATATTATTCTGCAACTGACACCATTTCCTCTGAGGATGTTTTTTAAGGAGCCTCAAGATTTTACTGCATCTTCCTCCATGTACGACATTAAGCCTACCCCTTTGGATTTTTTAGCAAACTCTTCAGCTTCTTTTACCTCAGGGAAGCATTTGAGAGGATTGTACTCTCCTCTGATGCACAGGGATGGGCAACAACAACAAGCTATATAAATATACCATCCTCCACAGGAACGTCACAGGATGCTGTTCAATTGATCACAATAAAATTAGTGTCATTGATTCAGAAAAGTTAAAAGCAGCAGCCTACCTACCTATCCATCAGGCTGTAATCAGCACTGTAAGCTGGCTTTGGTACAGGAAATTAAAGGACATAAGAAACAGCTTTGGTTTAAATAACACAGGTTGGGAATGCCAGAGAGTTGTAGCTGAGGGGCATAATTACAAAATGCTCTGTCTCAAGAGTTTAATCTAGGCAAGGCAAGCAACCTGCTGATCCAGGCAACCGTGGCCAATAGCGTTGGGCAATAAAAGAAGATTTGTGAAACAACTATGCACTGGATTGTAACATCTAGATCCTGAAAATACAGGGAGGGTTGTCCATGTGCTACCAGGAGTCAGTATCAATGACATCTGCGAGGTGAAGGCTGCACTTTCCTTGAGTTTAGGTTACAAAGGGACACTCTGGCTTGCTCGCTACAGAAGCAATGAAGTACACACCATAGATGCAAGAATTAAAAAAACAAACTCCTGTTTTGGTAAGGGTCTCTTACTGTTTCTGCTTAGGTCACACCTTAAGCTTAAGAATGCAGAAACCAAGATAAAAAGTTTACAGCTGATGTCTTTGACAAGTGGCTAATTCCTGGGGAATGGAAATCACCCTGGTGGCTGGAAATGGAACCTCCAAGGTAGGGTTTCAAAGCCCGGCAGACTTTGAAGGACAGAGAATGCCCATGGCCTCCATAGCTGCTTGATGTGCACAGTAGAGTCTTCCTCAACCTGCCTCATCCTGCTAAAGCCCACAGACCACAAAAGAGAGGCTTAAATTTCCTTTAGACCACAAACTTGAGTATTTTTCCCTGCACTTCCCATATTTTCTCCTTTCCCTTGACTTTGAGGGAGGAGACCAGCAGCCAAATCAGGAGTGCATACAGGAGGGAACAAAGATCCTTAGACTAACATTTGCTCTTACCTGAAAAAATTAAACTACCCATTCTAAAACAGGAAAATATTTTTAAAAATGAATGTTGTAAGGGTAACTGTGCATGTAGGAGAAAGGTGCCAGCAGCAGCACTCCAGCCAAAGCCATTGATGTCAGTGGGTGCTTGATGTGCCCGAGAGTCACAGGTTTTTCTCCTTCCCCTGCTCTTTCTTGTTTTGTAATATTAAAGACTAATCATGGTTAGAGGGTCTGACTTACAATTCCCTACTAATTACCATCTAAAAGCCAAAATCTGACTTGCAGTGGCATGCTTCCTCTTGGATAGGTCTGACCAGGAGCCCCCAGCAGCTCTCACTCCAAGCATCCAAATGGACAGAGAGAATTTGAAGGACATTTTAAAAGCAAGGGAAGGGGTGCCAATTGTCTGAAATGACCGAAGTGCAAGCAAACTGAACCACATGCTGCAGGGAAAAGGAAAAAAAAAAGTGACGATGACAAAGAAGAGAAGAAATGCTCAGAATAAGGAGCAACATCCACCAAGAGTTGAAACTGGAGGAGAAAAGAGAAGGAGGTGCCCATGAGCACGCTTGCTCACAGGCTCAAAGCACCCACTGACCTGTGCCTGCTGCTGACGTGTATCCAGGAAAAGTTTCAGCCTCCCCCACTGGCTGCTTGCTCAGGCAGAAGGAAAAGCCGCGGATTCAGCCCGCGACATCAGAGTCCTCCGCGCACACACGCCAGCAGAGAGGGGAGCAACTCCCTCTCCTGCAGTGTGCCTTGCTCAGGCTCCATGCTGCAGCCAGGCAAGCAAGCTCTCATTTCTTCTCAGTCCAGTGGCCAGACACCGGATCTTCTGTCTAACCCACCAAACAAAATGTAGGGCAATAATTTATCATCATAAACATAACAGTAGATTACTGCCTAATGAAGGCTGTAGCCTCTACTAAGTCTGCTTCTCTCATGTGGCTGATGAGCTTATTACAGCTTTGACTAAGAGGTAATATTACCCCTCCTTAAGAATTGAGTGGATTTGGATTTAATCCCTACTGCTGCTGTTTGACCAGAGACATGATCTTCCAAAGACACCACTGATCCCTAGGAATGGGGACTGTTATTATTGTTCCTAAACCTGTATAATACCTCAAGTCATGCCCATGACCCCTGTAGCACCTCTGAGGTGTCATAGTTGCTTTCTGTTTGTTTAACACACTCAAGCAAGAGGCTTTCTCATCAAGAGCAAACCACCCTCATTCTCCTGCCACTGTAACTAGCTCAGAGTAAATGGAAAAGCTTATCTGATTTACATCAGACTCTAGGAAAATTCATTTAAGGTGTGCTGCTCAGCCTGAAGGTTTGAAACAAATTCACTAATATTGCTTGATAATCTGGTGTAATTACGTTTTTAACTCCACTAGTTTAAACAACAAAGTTCTTTCCAAAATACCCTTGCTTTGGTGATATTTGAGGAGGATACATTTGGAAACTGTGTCCCCCTCCTCGCTCAAGCAACCTTTACAGCCTCTCCCACTCGTCAGTCCAGCTGTACCACATCAGGCTGCATTTGGCAAGGGTAATGGACACACCAATCCCACTGGGCACGTGCCAAAGCTCCCAGTCTCCCATTCCCTGGGATGGACCCATTCCTGCAGCAAGTAAAACACTGGCAGACCATGACCTGCCTGACAAAACTGGGTACTCCTGACATCACTTGCAACCTGGGCTTTCTCCTGACCTTACCCATTGCTGCTGCTCCCCAGGAGGGTCTACGTGCAACACCTCAACTCCACTCATCCACGGACTGCACCTCTGAGCCCAACCTCCAAGGCAAGAGAGCTTTTCTCACTCTATTTGTCCAGCATAAAACAATATATGGCCTGAATCTAGGGCCTTCTTATAGAAAACAATTAATAATAATAACAACAACAACAGCAATAATAATAATAATAATACAGGATGTGTCTGAGGCAACTCAGAGCTGCAATGGTCCTAATTGCCAGCAGCAGAATAACAGAATCAACTGGGCGCACTTTTCCCTGGTGCAGCTCCCCAGTTTCTAGTGCAGCTGGGGTTGTGTTGCTGGATGTTGTTTGACATGTTCTGGCAGACAAACATTTTTCCAAGCTCTCCCCTGCAAAGGTCTGGGTGAGAGCTGCGGCAGCACTGGTGGAAGCACCCGATAGCAGCTCTCCCCCTCAGCACGGAGCATGTTTCTTCTCTACCCTTGAGGGGTGTGATAAGCCTTTACAAGGGGTTTTAAATCACTGCATGGAGGATGCATAAAGGCAAAGGAATGTTACTACAGCTCAGAGAGATCAAAGTGCTGCCTCGCTGTATGTGTAACGAGCGCGCTGACAGGATGGGGATGTGGAGAAACTGCCACAGAAACACTGCTTTTGGTGCTCATGGAGACTATGAAAACAGGCATCTGATGCAATTTTATGTGTGGGTATTAATTGCCTTAGTAAAATGCCACAACACACAAGAAAACAAAGGGGTTTTCTTCTGATAATACCTTAGAAAGAGTTAGGACTGACACAAAAACTTTGAGGAGCGCTACAGCACATGGTCATTCCTTCATCCCTTATATACAATGAGCTCAGTGACAGAATTTACCAAACCATAGAGAATCTTGCCCCAAAGTGTACATTATTTTAATGTATCCTGTTAAGAAAAATCAAGGTCATAGTGAGAATAAAGGTAGCTAAAGTTTCTATAGCAACAGTTACTAGGATGCAGTTGCCAAAGGTGCTTTCTTGTTATTCCTGAAGTAGATTTACTGGCTGCTTTTCCTTCCTGTTCACTAGTCTTTTTTGGCAATATCAGTACAGACATGATGCAAATGTGCTTTCATTGTCAGTATGATCTTGTAGACTAGTCCTGCCCATGAGCTGAATACATAGGACATACCATGTGTAAGGGAAAAAAAAATTAAGCATTCTGACCTTGAGATCCAAAGGGGACACAAGTGACTTAGAACATGTACACTTTTCTGAAAAGCCAGCTCCTTGTTGTAATTGCAAGTGAAAAAGTGAAAAGAAAGAATTTAAGTTTCTCTTTCATGTCTGCTTGTTTACTTTGTACATTGACAGCATCTTGTCTCTTTCTCCTAATGGACAAATTTCCTTGCTGTTCCTATTGCTCAACCAAACCTTCAGGCAGGAGGGGAAATAAAAACAGCAGCCTAAGCACAGCAGAAAAACATCCCTGTGAAATTACAGCAGGATGAAAAGTGGAAATGCTTTCGAGCTGAAATGTATATTCCTTTCTTACAGACAGACAATTCCATGCTGCTGCAGCCCCCATACAAATCTTCCCTGTGTGGGGAAGCAGGGGACTCTGCAGTGCTGGTCACTTACCAAAGTGAATGGTTAAATGTCCCCAACAAGGGACAAGCCAGAACTGTACTGGAGGGTTGTTGTGGCCTGACAGGGAGCTGCTCCACACTGGGAATCTGTTCTGATGGTAGCAACAGGGCTCTGCTGGTGTGCTCTGGCAGGATGCCTCGCTGGATCTGAAGGTGGGACCAGGACTGTAGCTCCTCCTGAGAGCAGTGCCCTTGGAGCTCCTTCACTTCTTGCTTGGTGTTGTCCTTGTCCCATTGCCTGGGGCCAGGCACTGAGTGCTGCTTTGCTCTTGCTGCAGGTCCTTTGTTCTGGCTGTAGGTCCCTGAGCACACCCCAAAGCACCACTTCCAGCCACCCTTCCTTTCCCAAGCCTTCCCTTTGGCACTATCCCCACAAATACTCATCTGTGGATTCGTGGCAATTTTGCACTGCAGGGCCACTTTCACACAGTAGGGCAGACACACAGGATGTGTGTGTGTGTGTGTGTGTATATATATATATATACATATATATATATATATATTTATAGGAAGTGTGTGGTGGTGCCTGCTATCACCTGCTGCTCTGCAGCCTTCACAAATCATGCTCCACTTGATGCTAGGACTTGATTTCACTAAGGACAGAGCAGTTTCCACCTCCTAAGATCTCCCAGATATTTGATCATTGTACTAGATCTTTACTGCGCCTTCCTTGAGGCTGAAACAAGGTGTTTAAAATTGGATAAGCTATATAGTGGGGATTAAACTGAAAAGCAAATTTACAGAATTTGTAATCCCTTTGTAAAATCAGACTATTTGAACTTTCCCCATTTATTTTAAACAAATCAAATAGAAGAAACTGAAAGTGCAAAGAGAAGTAAATTGTATATATCCCAGTGCAGCCACATCCAAAAGAACTACTAAATTTAATCTCAAAATGCATCTAAAAACATCAGCAATTGCAAATAAACTCCTTTTTTGTTGTTTTTTTTTTTTAAGAAAGCGTTACTGTTATCACTGCTCCCAGTCTGACCAATCTGTGACTCACAGAGAAGAATTTTTCTATCAGTGTAGTTTTCCAAATGTGCATGTTGTGAAACACTAAGCACGTGTCACTTTGAGCTAAAGAATATCTTTGATCACAATCATTTGATTTTTTTCTTGTCTCCAAAAGTTATTTCTTATTTCCACTGCACTCTGTTCCTCATAAGCACAAAACAAATTCCTGCAGTACACCAAGAGGGAAAATGCAGATGAAAAAACAAAATGAAAAGCAACACAAAAGTTTTGTTGGATTAAATGAAGAAAAGTCATATTTCAGCTATCAAGAAGAAAGTTTCTGAGGCATCATGTGGGAAATCCCAGAGACAGATTAGCCCTTGTGCAGCTGAGGAATATGCCATCTCCCTGACATTCCTACCATGTCTCGGCAGCATGGTTTTTAAAGTAGATTCTTGAGGTTACTTGAGCATATTTAAAAATGCAAATAAATGGTTTTTTCCTTGCATCTGCCAGGTCAAGTACTAGAGACATGTTTGCTGCAGCTGAGTGACATACATCTATTCAAATCCCTTCTGAACTGGAATCAATATTAGCTGGATCCATTACCTCCTGCTTTATTGGCAGCTTGGGTGCTTGTTCAGAAAACAGTCCCTCCTAGTAATGTAATAAAGCCCCCACCTCAGAGATAATTAGATTGCCTGTGATATAGAATCCACTGATGATCATTTCCCTGCTGATTTTGGCTTGCTACTCCAGCTCAGGTTGCAGTCTCCATCACTGCACGCTCTTACATTAGACCACTCGAGCCTCATCACCTAACAATTGCCATAGCAGATTTATTTGGATTTTTTTTTAACTCTTCCATAATAACAGCAACCAGACAAACCTCAGAGTGTCATTAACATGCTTTTAAAAATGCACTGAAATGGCTTTTTCAATTACCTCAAGATTTAATATCCTGGCCACAATACAGATATCCCTCACTCTAACAACAAATCCTTCCAGGAGAGAACACATGGCACTGCCCTTCCCTGAATTTCCTTTGGGTCCTCAGTGTATCCCAGAGGCTGATGAATTCAAGCTCCAAACTGGGAGCAAAAGCACGTTCCACAAATGCTATGAACACTCAGACATGGCCTTGCCAGCTGTCTTTCCTCACCACACCTTCCTGCTGCCTTGATGGGTTCCCAATTTAAGTGTCCTCACTTGTCACAAATTTCATTACTAATAAATGAGGGAACCACAGCCTCATGCATCTACTTCCTCTTAACTCCCCTCCCCTGATCCTGTGGTGCAGCGTGCCCCAGAAGGTCCCAAGCATGCAGATTTTGGTTTACCATTGAACACTCTTGCTCTTGGCTTCGATCATTGAAGGGTGAGAGAAAACAAATGCACTCGTTAGATATGTCAGCCTGTAAATGATGCTTTCCCTGTCCCAACAGGTGCGAATACACGGCTTTGCACATCCCCTGGGGCCTTAGGATCATCTCTCCAGTTATCTTCATGCCTTTAAACAATGGGAATGGATGACTGGCAGCAACTCTGTGCAATGTATAGCAGATGAGACAACACTTGCTAATCCTGAGCTAAAAAACCCAATGTAAGTAGGGATATTTATTACCCATTTTTAGGCATTTAAACTCAAACCTTACCCAGTGGTATTAAATACTTAACTAAAACAGCAAAAGGCTGAAGAAGAAAGAACTGAGGCATAAAGGGAAAGTTGATTTCCCTTGATGATGTCACAAACTCTGACAGTTTTGAGGTATTTATCAAAACAAGTACAGGAACACTCAGTTTGAGGGTGGCAATTTCTTCCTCTTATACTCGGGAGCTGCAGGTTCTGCCGGGCCTGTTTCAGGCTGTAACTCTCTCGTGGGCACAGTGCCTCCACCAGAGGTTTTCTCCAATCATGGCTTTTGCTGACATGCTGCAATTTATTAACTTTCCTAGGAAGGAAACAGGGTGGGTTTGCCTTGCTGGAAACTAGCCCTTAAATCAATACAGGCTGCCAGTATATAAATACCCCATGGATATTGGATTGATGTTTAACTTCCCACCAGCTGAACAATTCCAAAGCGGTGGTAACCAACTCTTTCAGCTTTGCCCGCGAGCAGCAGCTTTCCACCACCAAGGCCCAGGTCACCAGCGAGAACAATGGATATTCCATGACACAAAAAGTATTGTTGCTGCGCAGAACACTGGTTTTTCCCAGTGTTATTGCCTACTGGTTTGCAGACGCTCAGGTTCACCAGCACAATGGAGATTGCCAAATCCTGGGATTCCCGGGAAACATCCCAATAGTCTTGGAGTTCTGCCTGAGCCTGGATAAATGCAATGTATTACAATCAACAACGGGCTTAATTAATGGATGCTGACATTGTACCTCTCAAGGAACAAACAAAGGGGAAGGCATGGCCCTCTGCCCAAGGATCTTGGAGTCTAACTCTGGCTGGCAATGTGGATCAGACACACCAGGCCTGCGGAGGGAAGGCTGACACTGAGCTTTCCCTTTGTCTTATGTCAATACAGATACAGACAGCAGCAGCAGAAAGCAAAACGTCTCTCCCCAGGACCTCAGGGCTTTTATTGTCTTTTTGTCCACAAGCAAGTTCAGATTTTATATTCCTTTCATCTTCCTGCTGCCTCCCTGCACACATACGACTTTTTCTCATTAAATTCATCCTAAGTTAAATCCTATTTTTTGCAGTCTTCCACATTTGGTTCTGCCAGCTCAGAACATCTCCTTTCAGAAGCAGATCATCTCATCTCCTCCCATCTCTTGGCCTAAGACACCCACCTCCCTGGTTCAAATGCTCTCACATTTTTGGCTCAAAAGCTCCTCTATCCCACCACTCCAAGGTATTTACACCTGTTCCTACAACTCCTGACAGCCTGCAATCTTTGCATGGCTTTTAATTTCCTCTGACCACACAAGATCCCATCTCTCTCCATTCTATCTGAACTCCACTTCCATCAAGATCATGAGAAGCTGCCAAATAAAATCACACGCTCTGACAGTGCACTTGGACCCTGAGGATGGGATGCAGGAGGAACCACTGGCATCCATAGACTGCAGGGATATGAATAAAGTCCTTTATGCAGAGGATGTTAGTATGCCCCTGGATCTCTTCACTGTCTATACCATGAGAAAATGAAATACATATAATGTACAAACAAATCAAGTGCAAATGGAGATCACAACTCAAATCTGAGTACCTTCCTACCTCCAAAACATGCTATTTTTGGGGCATTTGTTGATTTGTTTATCTTCCTTTGCCAAAAGACAGGAATTCATCATCAGTTTAAATCCCTCCAGGTTTTCTGTTTCCATTCCTGTTTCATTTCCATTAAAATACTCTCCACTCAGGCAAAATGTTACTTAGTTTTCACTGGTTTTTTTTACTGAGAAGTTCAAATATCTTGAAAAAGAACTATAATAAGGCCCCTAAAGATTTTAAACCTGAATAAGTGACACACAGAAACTTCTCCTCCCTGCAGTTGAGAAAATTGTATTACTATGCACAATATTGTCATTATCCTCTCTCCTATTATACCTAGACACAAGGAAGTTGAAATATCTACTTCATGCTGGTGAAAAGTGGACAGAACTAGAGGAAAATGTAGCAATAATAATAATAATAACAACAATAATGATAATAATAAAAAGGTAACAAAACCAGACCAGAAGTGAAGATATTTTTAAAGTACTTACCCAGCATCAGTGCTATTGCCACACAGTAACACATCTTCTGTACCATTCTTTATGAAATAGTTCACTGCAACAGAAATAGAGAAATGGCTTTTTAATAAACACGTTCTGGGAATGATAACACACAAAAATATCATCCACCATCCAGCATATTCAACTGGGACAGCAACTCAGAGATGAATGGTGTGCTTTTGCTTTGTTTTGCTAATTTTAACGTCTATAAATTGGAAAGTAAATATATTTTTTCAAATCTCTGTAAGCACTTGCTGTTTGTATTCTGAACCTGAGCAGCTGAATAAGGTGGAAATGGGCTGTGGGCAATGTTTTTAGGAAATCCTACTCAGCCACGTCCCTCTCTGTTCAAACCAAGAATATTATTACTAAAATCTGTAAATGTAATGAAACCAAACCATGTGCTAGCCTGTAACTTTTGGTCTCTACACTGATGAGACACATATTAATTGAAGTTTGTGGTAGAAATTGCTGACTCATAGGTTAAAAACGTAACCAGCTATAGCTCAGAATGTAATAACATTAACAAAGCAGCCCACTCCCTCAGTCTGGTGGATTCTGCTCAGCATAGCAAACACACAGCATAAAGCAAAAGAAACAAAAATGCACCCTGTTAAAGATCAAACAAACAAGGAAGTATTCACAAAGACAAATATTTATCACTGTAGTCATCTGTAAAGGCAATGGAGAGAGACAGACACTTCTCAAGGGAAACTCAGGGGAGCAAGCTAAGTTTAAATGCTGTGGATCATTCCCAGGTTGACTATCAATAAGGCTTAAGGAAATTAGCATCTCCAGGCTAATGAGAGACTTTTCATACACACTTCTTCTATCTCCAGCCAACCAAGTCTAACATTCAGAGTAACAGAACACGAGGCCAAATTTCTTCTCAGAAGGATAAGCAAAATCAGTGTTCCAGGGAAGTGTCAAGAAAAGGAGA
The DNA here is from genome assembly GCA_013389985.1 of Dryoscopus gambensis. Lineage (NCBI taxonomy): Eukaryota > Metazoa > Chordata > Aves > Passeriformes > Malaconotidae > Dryoscopus > Dryoscopus gambensis. Next base: position 239,238 of record WEIT01027556.1, read on the forward strand.
TATTCTAAGGAACATCTCTAAAACCTGGACGGTGGCAGGGAAGAACAGATAAAAGCATTGATCTAGAAACATGGTAAATGCCAAACAGAGGGGTGCAGCTCACTGAGGAGGGGTTAATAATCTGGTGTGCTTTGCTGCAGCAGAGAGGATGTGATCCCCTCTAGACGAGGACATGGTGGTGGCAGCCTTGCACAGTAAGGCTTTGTGAGCAGAGGGGCCTCTGCAGATGCTGCTCACAAGAGGTTCTCCATTCCAGGCTAACCCTCTGTTGTGAAATGTTTTAAAAATCAAGAGTGACAGCTTATCCAGGCGGGCTATGCAGAGAATGCTCAATGGCTCAACCACGAACAGATGTGCTGTGGCTTTCTCTGTAAGCTGCGAGCAGTGGAAAAGCCCTGCTCTGCTGCATGCCAAGAGGGAATTACTGCCCAGGAGCTTGTGGTTACAGGGGCACGTGATGGTGTTCACAAGTTATCAGAGCACAGATCCTGCTCAGATTGGATGCTTTTCCACTTTGTTTGACACATGGGCTTTCTACGGAAACACCTTGCGTGACAGCAACCCTCAGGACTGAATATGGTTGAGAACTGGTGATCAGTCACCACAGAACAGGGGAGGATGCCAGGTCTGCATCACCCTTCACCCTCCAGTTCTGCTGGCCAAAGACTTGTGCTTATCTCAGGATGGGTGGCATCTTGTCTGGGATACACAGAGTTAGTGACACAAACACACCAGACCACTTTCTCTCCAAGCTAGATGGTTTTTAAGGTCCTTTCCAACACCAACCATTCCGTGATTTTGTGATTCAAGGTTTGATTGAAATTCTGGAGCACAGTATTGGTTGAAAACCAAAATGACACCTCCTGGTCAGCCAAATCAGAAGATAAGAACAGAGTCTGAGCACAGGATTAAGGAGGACAAGGATTCTCTGTGTGCAAACAAGAAATTTGAAATCTCAAGAACAGACAAAATTCTGTTGTCTGCTGCTGACTTAAACATTTACATTTATAAAACAAGCAGTAAGGCAGGTGCCAAAGAGCCCCATGAAATGCAGGGTGGGGAACTGGTGTGTGGGTGCTGCTGGGAGGGGACATCTTCACCATGGGGTCTGTGCAAGGAAGTGTCACAGCCACTGTGACAAAACTCGGGCTGAGGAAGAGGCGAGCTCCTGATTCCCCACTGAGAAATGAAAGGGGGATTAGAGCTTTATACCCAAGGAGACAAATTGCTGTATTATCAAAAATGTGCACAACAATCAATCTTTCCTTCAAAACTCGTTGGTTTGGGTTTCAATCAAGCCCGCTGGGCAATCAGAGGGCTGCAAGAAGCAAACAGGCATCGCTCTTGCTCTAAAGAACGAACCACCTCGGTACCATATTAACCCATGGCCTCAGCTTCCCATCTGTTAACTCTACCGTGGGCAAAGAACTAGAAACTCCTTTTTCATGTAGAGAAAACTGCTCAAACTGAGCAACACCACCTGAAAACACAATGATTTTTCATTGCTTTTTAAGATTGCAATTAATCTTTGTTTTGTTTTGTTTTTCACTGAAAAATTTCAGCTTGTGAGTGTGAAAAAAATACGAAAGCAAATATGGAAAATAAAACTGAAACACTCTATTTTAGGTGTTTGCTTTTGATTTTTTTAAATTTTTGAAGTAAAATTGAACCAAAACCATGGTATTTGTAGCACCTGTGTGTGTACATAAATTTTATGCAATGTGACATTCTTTCCAAAGGAAATATGTTGGGTTTTTTTTCTATCAGCTTTACTAAAATGTTGATGTCACTGTTACAGGGCATACCCCGTCTTTTAGGAATTGTTCTACAGGAATTTCCAGAGTAAGGTAACTACCTGGTCATTCCAAAAGAAGTAAAAAACGTCCGAATAACAAGGTCTCCTGCAAGTCCATGCTCTACCTCCTACACTTCCCAAAGCAAATAACACTGGCCATAATTTTAAAGTCACTATTTGCAAGTGAGTAAAACCACAAATTCCCCATGTCTATTCTTGCAATATCTTCCTTCCAAAATCAGTTCCTCATCCTTTTATCTGTTTCATTGTACACTTTTCCTGATTTCTCAATATCTTCCCGGTTTCTGCATTGCTCCCTCCCACACCAGGTGATTCTAACAGAGAAAACACTCACAATGTCTCTACTTGTCACATTAACAGAAAAAAAAAAAGCAAACTTCTTTAAAAAAAAAATATTCCAAATAAAAATATGCTCCACCTTATGCTTTCCACACCTTTATCACACAACTGAGCAGAAAGCCAGCAGGGTACATAGACTGCAGGGTAGAAACTTTACTCATTTCTGTGTGAAGGAAAGCAAAATTTTCTCATTCAGAAAAAAAAAAAATGTCAGTCAGCTTAGAAAACACAGTTTCTGCCTCCAGATTCTGTTCCTCCTTTGAAGGCCCTACTGAAATGTTATTTTGACTCATCTTACAACAAATTAATTCCAATTTTAAAAAAACCCCAACAACAACCCTGCGTATTATCACACTTGCATAAAGAGCAACATTCAAATATCATTATTCACTGCCCAGAGAAGAGTCCTCTGGCTGACTTTCTAACAAAAACTTCAGAGAGGTGTTTGTTATCTCAAACTATTTATTGCAGCCACACGGGTGCTCGCTGGTTGGAGACTTTCTCCCTGCGCTGGGGCTGGCACAGAGCACTGACAGCCACCCAACGTCCTGATTCCAAATTTAAAATGCAGTTCAGAAAGCTCCATCTCCTTACGGTTGTGATACGTGGCACGGAAAGGAAATAGACACCACCCCCTCCTCGGCCTTTCGCCCACTGGCACAAACACACTTTGCCTCCTGGTAATACACGGTAATTAAAACGAGTCCTTGCTGCACTTGCTGTGTGCACACTGTGTCACACACGGCGAAGCCTCTAATAAATGAAATTGAGTTTGAAGATGAAAAACATGCCTCACAAAAGCCATGGAACAGGCTGTATTAAGGGTGTTGTTAGGGGAGAATGCTTGGGGGAAAAATGGCACTGCTGGTTAGTGCTTTGTGGCTAAAAGGGGTTGCAAATAATTATAATAATCAGTTACTCTCCTGTTGCTCAGCCCGTGACAGGGGATCGGGCTCTCCTTTGCTGTCCCCTGGCATCTGCTGCTGCTGACCCTTCTGCTGGGTTTCAGAGGCTCTTGGGTGCTCTCCTCTCCTTGCTTCCCATCTTCCCTCTTTCCCTGGGAAACCACTTCTGGCTCGGCTCTCTGCTGCCTCCCTACCCTGTAACCATGTGGAAGGACATTTCCAAAACTTCAGTTCAAAAAGGAACAGGACGAGTCATGGCCAGGATGGTTGGGTGGGTAGAGGGAGCAGAGATCGAGGGGACTACTTTACGCACAGCGTTGGCAACTGCATGGCTTTGTGGTAAACACAGCCTGGAATTCTGGGCATGGGTTGTCCTGCAGGAGATATGGAGGGGCTGGGAGGAGGCTGTAAAAAACTGTACAACCAGGTGGTGGAACGAAAGTGGTCTCCTTCAGTTTGAGTCTCTCTGGTAGGCTCCTATTAGTGCTTCTCCCCATGCTCCAGACAAGTCAGAGAAGCAATTTCCCTGCCAGGCTCAGCAGTCGCCACAGCACAGAAAATGTCTCCAATTTTGACATTACAGCTTTTTCCCCCTTTGAGAAAAAGCCACTAAAAATATCAATCAAGCCCTCTTGAGCTAGATGGCTCCCATGCACTAGGAAAAGGCTCTGAAAGCCTCAAAGATCCACAGTACCTGGTTTGTGCTGCTCATATGGTCTGAGGGAACAAAAAGCACATCAGGAGAGGAGGAAAAGCACATCAGGAGCTTTTGGAGATGTGCACTAGAGGAGAGCGGAGAATTTAGATGCTGTCAAAGTGGCTTGGGGACCTTGCCAAGCCCAGGAGCATCCCCAGGAGATGAGACAGGAGACAATGACTAGCAATAAACACACATGCTGGCTTTTAAACATCTTCAGATAACCTCCTTCTATGCCTCTGTGCCTCACCAGTCACTCAGACCCACACACTTAGGGCTGTGTGCACAGCACACAGGGTGCATAGCATGTAACTAAAAGCACTTTTAGTACCATTTGTTTAGACATATTCTCCACATGAATAGGCAGCAAAGTGCTGAAGTGTGCTCTCTGGAAGTTTTGTAGACATTTTGTGTTTTGTGGATTTTTTTCGTATGTTTCACACAAAAGAATTAAAATCAGAAGCTATTACAAATGTCCAATGCATTTGTGCTTACAGACAGAGGATGGAAAAATAGAAAAAAAACCAACTCAATGTGATAAAGAAAACAAATAAATTGGATCAAAAAAATGGCTGTGAGACAGAAAACGCAGGTTAAGCTGAAAAGTCAGTGTGTAGGATCTCTGTGGGCTAAGAGAGGGCTGCACCTGCATTTCTTTGTTACATTTATAAGTACAAGGAAAAGAGAGAGTGAGCAGAGAGGTAACAACATCTCCTACACACAGTATTTTCCATGTAAATAAAGTCTGAGGCGTGGACTGAATGAGGAGCACTAGAGAGACTTACTCCACCAAAACAAAAGAGCAGAGAAATGCAAAGTGGAATATTCAATTGTCAGAAAGTGAAGTAAAGCAGAGAAGGAGAAAATCTCACCTATCCATAACCTTGTCAGTCCTTAAATTCCCTGAACAAATTCAGATAAGAGAGATGGATTTTTTTTTTTTTGAGGAATTCTTAGTCAACACTTTTATGTAATATGAAGCTATAATTGGAGAAAAGTGTAATATTGATATATAGGAGCGCCAGGATGCAGGAAAGAACTGATGAGCAGTGGCTTGTTTCTATCAGTTCTGTTTAATAACTTTTTCAATGATATGGACGAGGGGATCAAGTGCACCCTCAGTCAATTTGCAGATGACACCAAGATGGGTGGGAGTGTTGATCTCCTGGAGGGCAGGAAAGGCTTCTTGCTCTCCACAACGCCCTGGCAGGAGGGTGCAGCCACGTCGGGGTCAGTCTCTTCTCCCAGGGAACAAGTGATAGGACCAGGAGAAATGACCTCAAGCTGCACCATGAGAGGTTTAGTTTGGATATCAGGAAATATTTCCTCATGGGAGGGGTTGTCAGGCATTGTAACAGGCTGCCCAGGGAGCTGGTGGAGTCACTATCCCTGGTGGGTTTTAAAAGAAGTGCAGATGTGACATTTGGGGACAGGGTTCATGGGTGGACTCGGCAGTGCTGGGGTAAGGGTTGGACTTGGCGGCCTTAAAAATCTTTTCCCACCTAAATGACTCCGTGATCGAGAAGAAAGACCACTTTCAGTGCTTTCAGTAGGCTACCTGCCAGACTGGAAAGTATTGAGCAGGTAATAAAATGACTGGGAAAATTTAAGAGGAGCAGCAACTGAAAACAATGGGCATCTTTCATCCTAGAAAAAAGGTGACTATCACAGTAAAAAATAACATGTATTCTGGAAAAGGAGAACAGGGAGCTCTGTGTGCTCCTAGTGACAAGAACGTGATAACAATGTTTTTTGCCATAAGAAAATGGAGGGGCTGAAAAGAAAAGAAGAAATTGCAGAACTAAAGATAAAGGAAATATTTTTCACTATATTTCCTGTTTGAACTGCTGAAGTTGCTGCTGCAGGCTGCCTCTGCGGACAGAACATTCAAAGAAAGATTTGTTGCCTGTGTAGATAAGGATATCCTGAGTTCCAATAGTTAATGTTAATAGAAAAATTAGAAAAATATCTATACTTTGAGCTCTACTAATTGTTTTCAGGAGAAAATGGGGCTGTTCAGTGCCACAGAGAGATGCTGCTGTAGGTATGCCAAGGCCAGATTGAGCCTGGGAATTCCCATATTTTATCTCCACCACACTTGGGAGAATTCAGCACTGATGGAAATTATCAGGAGAAAATATATCTTTACTTATTCCTTAAAACCAGTGCAATAAGAGCAAGCAGCAGTGCAAGTTACTCTCTGCTCGTGGTGCACCTGGGCTGAGTGTTCAGAGGTAAAAGCAGATGATGCCTCTTGCCTTTGCCATGCACTTTACTGCTGCACCTTCAGCATGGAGCAGTCCATGGACAGGGCTTAATGGACACATAGAAAGTCCTTTTGAATGCACATCACTGTGCAAGCCAAGTGGTGTTTTAATTCTAGTTTAGTTCATTTTAGTTTATGAACAATTGAGGGTGTAGGAAAACTGAAAATGTTTAGTCTGAATTTTCCACGGCAGATCTTTCCTCGAGTAGATCTCTTCTTTCTGTGAGCAGTGATGAGAGCAAAAGAAGTATAACTGGGGTACAAATCCTCCTGTTTTACAAAATATTTCAAATATTTACAATATAAGAACTTCATCTTTCACCACAAGTCTGAAAAAAACCTTACTGTATGGTCAGGAAGAGACTGTATGGGATTCAACCTTACCAATTCCTGTTTTTCTGATCCTTGCACTTCTGAGGGGGCTTTCTTTTTCTGTTTAGCTTAAAAAATTAAAGTGCATAGGTACAATACCCATGTTAATAACACATTAAGTTTTGAGCATTGATGAAGCTATTTATCAAAAGACCCAGAGCACTCGAACAAAGCCACAATATTTACAGTTAAAGTGGAGTAACGTCAATAGATTCCATGCTGACAAGCACAGTCTGAAAGCCCAGAGAGGTTCCTTGTTTTAATCACTGGTTCATATACAATCATACATAATAAAACACCTATTCCAGTCCCAACTTGATTTATTGCTTCTCTCTTTCCTCTACCAACATAATTATTCATCAAACACTCACTGTCTTCTATTACCACCTCAGACAACGCCTCACACACTTCAGCTCTCCCCAAACTGGCTACCCTCTATTATCTGACTTGGACAAAATTCTTTTCTCTACAGTTCTCATCCAGATTCCGAGTATCTGTTCAGACAGCTCCATTCCAGTGGTTCTGGAAACAAAAATTATTTCATCGGGCAGAGGTAACAACCAGGCACAGAGTTTAGAGAAGACACACACACCCTCATTTACATGCAGACATACATTTCTATATATTTGCAGATCTATGCCTCAGCATCTATTCCACACAAGCCTTTGATCCCTTCTCAAGTACCCAAGAAGACCACAATTTGGATGGGTATCCCCCAAACTTCACATATTCTGTTCATCTTTCTAAATATAGAACCTGAAGCAACCGTAAGTCTTCCAGGTCTAACTGGAGGTGACAAAAAAGATATTAAGTTAATCTTGATCTGGACTTTTTCTTTTTAAAGTTGTTCTGGTTTTTTCCCCTTTGTTAACTACACAATTTGACTCCAGAAGAAAAGAAAAATCACTGCCATGAAATGAAAGCCAGAAACTAGTCTAGATGAAAAAAAAAAAACCAACCCTGAAATACTTCTTTTAAGCTATAAAATAGTAGCTGATTCCTCCCAGTAAAAGGTTCATAAAGCTTCAACATTCATTTATTTTACTTGTTAATTTTTTTTATTGTCAATTGCTTGGACAGGTCTATCTAAAGGAAATTACAGGGTTGCTCTCTTTACCTTAAAAGATTCTGATTTTGAGAGAAAACTTACATAGAGCACTTTGAAAACAAGACTCTTTCAGAGTGTCTTAAACAAGGTATTTAGTCTAAAGAAAAAGAAAACGCTGGGGTTTAAGACTATCATTCCAGAAGTGACTTTATAATTTAATTATATTTTTAAGGTTATTTTTTAAAGGTTTTTTTCTTATGTGTTCAGCCCTTACATTAAGCCCTGCTCACAAAAGGACTCAGATTTCTACTTACTGACTAGTCAATAATCCATTTTCATAATGGAATGCATAAATGACATTAAAGTCATTAAAATCATCAGCTAGACGAAACAACTACACTCAGTCCATTGGTACATCTCTAAAGCAGTGACATATCTGACATTCTATAGCTTTTAATTCGTTCTAACTCACATGTTCATAAAGCTTCACTTCATCAAATACGTCTTTAATTTAAACACCACAACCCAAGACAGGCTTTCAAGACTGTTATTTGGAGCTGCTTTCCTAGAAATCTTTACAAGTATTGAAATTAAGCTTGCATTTTTTCAGTCAGCTGGTATTTCTAAACTATTAACTCTCCTAATGATAACCAACAGCTCAATGACTTTGATATTCATATATTGATCGCATAATTTTCATCATGTTTTGGATGTAAACTATCATTATTTTCAACCTTTTTTTCCCCTTTTATTTCATTTTTATATACAATCACTGCTGCATCTAAAACTCCAGTCTTCCAGGTTTGTTATTATTAATGTCTAAAAATAATCCTCCTTGGGCTTATTGATCACAATCTCTTACCAAATCTAGAACTGCAGGTAGGAAAATAATTACCTATCAGTAGTTGCTGTTTTCCCAGATGAATGATTCTAATTTCAACATTGGCACTTGACATGAAGAATTTTTTTAGCCTGATTTTATCTAACGCTCAGCTGTCCCTCATCCCACAAATCATTCATTCAAAGAGTAGTCGTAGAGAGGAAAGTGGGAGACCTGATGAGCTGCTTGTGCCTTAATCTTCATTTTTCTCCCCCTCTGCATTTGCAATGGTAAGCATTACTCATTGGAGACAAAGACAGAATGAAATAATTTTTCTTATGAACCTTCTTCTTGGAATTTGCTGTTTACATTGTGAGCCATTGAAACAGGTGGAAAGAATATAAAAATTATCTTGTGCATCGTGAAGAGAGGTGCTCACCAAAAGGCAGATTTTAGACCTGCATCTCCACTGTGAGTTGAGGAAAGACTAAAAATTTATTTCATCTTACCATGACTGCTGTGCCCAGTAATTAAGCTGAGACACCAGAGGCACCCACAGTAACTTAGCAGAAGTTTCGTTTACAGAATTAAGCTTTTAATCACAATGCCAAGACACTTCCCTTCTTGACAGTCTAATCAGGAATATTTGCTGACACTTTCGTATGCTAGGACTTTGTATTCTAGTGTTCAGTGAACCTGAATTGGAGCCAGTTCGAATTTTCCCACTGGATCTCCATGCTTACAACCTTTGCCTCTTTCTTCCCCATGTTTCCTGGCACTTCCTCCAGCTGCAG